>JAQFXW010005512.1:0-10356 GCA_034693945.1 Dendrobaena attemsi
AAAGTCGGTGCATTTATGCTGAGCCACCCTGTATATATATATAGTATAATATATTATATATATATATATATTCTGCCGTCGGGATGGTTCATGGCCAGGCAAAGTAATCCTGTAAGCAACTTCCCTGGTTTACTGTGAGTTTGTTCTGCTTCTCTTCAGCTGTTATCGGATAACGAAGCCGGATAGAAAAACTGATATTGGCTGACGTCAGAAGCCTATTACACATCTAGTGGAACCGGAATATCAGGTCATCAAATCGACACTTCCAGCAATATCTCTATGCACGATATTGCTCTGAGAACCAGATAAACAGAGGCGGCGAGTCTGAGACCTTACTCAACACGTGTTGCAATACATCGGTTGGGATTAAGGAAACGCATAGTGGCAGCCACAGATACTTTACTAGGATTTAATGAGAATTTGGAGTTTGGAGTTGAAACTGAAAGTTTGCAGTTAAGGCTGAAGGGATTTGCAATTCAAGTTGAAAGATTTTGGAGTTGCAAGCGAAACGGGTTGAAGCTGAAACTGGAAGGTTTTGGAGTTCTAAGCCAAAAAGTGGGAATTAACGTTGACGTCCAAAGATGGCGACAGCAAAGATCAACATAAAGAACATCGATTACTTTAAGTTCAAGAAGATCGTTGTCGATGGAAACCGCGACGACTACGCCAACTGCAGCAAAGAGGTGAAGTCTCTGTGCGACTCCGTCCAGACCCTGACCTTCAGAGACGAAGAGTTCGACGTTCAGTCTGATCGCAGTCGATTCGAGGAGGTCTGCACGTACTACCACCAGATCCTGCAGAGCAAGAGGATCGATCCTCTTGACATGAGGATCAAGAGCGGATGGTGGGGCGACCACAAGACCGGCTACTCGGCCGGCAAGATAAAGCCGGCCGTTCTGCTCGAGGTGCTGGCCGCCAAGACGAGGGACTGGGCGGCCAGACACGGAGGCATCCAGACGAACGTGCTGGAGAAGGTGGAGGAGAAGATCGAGGGACCCGGTCTGTACGTCTTCAAGCACAAGGAGCACCAGTGCTTCCAGTACATCGGTCGTGCGGAGAACGTCTTCGCCCGGTGCGGTGAGACGCTGAAGGCCGCCTTCGAGGGATCGATCACCGATCCACTGGCAGCTCTACTCGTCATCTCCATGTCGACGGACTGGGACTTCTACTTCATTCCCGTCTCCGCTAGTGGTAGGATCGTCTTCCTTCAGCAGACAACCAGACAGGCAGTTGCAAACACACGCGAGCATACATATGTACGCGTTCTCTAATCTTAACTGGCAGTACTAGCACTCTAGGCCTACTGCTTCTGCCCGGTTCCTTAAGATTCATCTTTCTCATGGGACTCCACGCATCGTCGTAATCTTAGCCTAATAGTAATTCGAACTTTATATAGCGCCCATTGGGGCGGAGTCGCGGGAACCAGCTTATTTACAGGCGCTTAGTCAAATCACAATCGTAAGGCATGGAGTCAAGAACTCAAGATCCAGGTAGTAAAGCAGGAAGACAGACAGACGGCTAAGGTGGGTGATGCTTAGGCCTATAGTTTAGACGACGAGGAAGGTGACGAGAAGAGGGGCGAATCTGGATAGGGCGGGATAAAAGTAGTGTTTTCACTTGTGAGTTGAAGATCTGTGTAGAAAGGGTAAGAGGTGGAGTTTTCGTGAGCACTGGGAGCGTCCTTAAAGAGAAGATCGTATCGGAAGAGGCGCTTTAGAAGTCAACAACACAACACAATATAGATAGAGATCCTTAGATAAGCTTACAGGTCAATAGGCTCTTTCGTCCAGTGGGCTGTTTTATAAACCTATCAAACTGTTCGTCCAATAGTAAATGGATTTGCTTTTTGCCTTTACTTGCCAACTTTCTGACTACGGTACATGTATGTTTACAGAAAGCCCTTTGTCTCGGACACCAGAGACCTAATTATCCGCACTGCGTAGGCTATCCAGTAGTTCATCGACATCAGTCTGAAGCGGTGTTGAATTTTATTATCCCTTATTTTTTCAATATTATATAGGATATTACTGGCAGACAAAACGCTGGTTCTTTTTTAATATCTGTACAGCATTCAGACATTCTTGTAAGCCGTTGACATCAAAATTAAGATCACTCTCTCGACGTATAGTCAGTCAACAGCCTAAGACCAATTAGTTTACATGTAGGGTGAGTGGGGGCAAATTTGCGGTGGGGCAAGATGGTAATTGCGCAAACAGCTACGTTTGCATTATTGTTGACAAAAATATACGAGAAAACTAATTTCTCAACCAACTTGCCCCATATCCCCTACTGACTCTCTGTCCAGCCTACTTGACGATGTGGGCCGCTGAAGAAGTTATTCTCGAATCCAAGGGCCGAACAACAATAAAACTAAGAAACAACGACTATATTTGATTGAAAATTATAAACTACATGCTCTCAAATTTGCTATCAAACAATCACACAATGAATAATCACATAGTTATGTAGGCCTGTGTTTGGACAGTTTGTCTCAGTTAGATGATAAGCCAAGTTACGAACAAAATGGCTAAGCAAGTATCACTGTGTCTTTTAGCTCATTGTTACAATTATAACACAAATTGCCAAGTTTAGCGAGATCGGTTGAGAGCCACCTAAAATCAGTCGATGGGCGACTGTTGGGCCTTACTGGCTCATCTGATGGGCATGTTTGTATTGTTTGTCTAATTAGTCGTTACCTACATACTTATTTACCTGCTATGCTCTATGTATACTATATACAACAGATAGCAATCGGATTCTTCGCATCCTCGAGAACGATCTCATCCTGAAGCACGACTGCATCTGGCCGCACGGACTCAACTTCTCCCTTCACATCGACTCCCTGCTCGAAGTGTCCGAGTTCCGGAAGTCGTGTCTACGTCATCACTGGCCACCGGAAACGGACGCCATCGACGAGAAGGAGATCGACCTGAACCGGCTGCGGAAACAGGTGGCATCGTACGCCGCCTGCTCGCCCGACAAGCCGTTCGCAGCACCAACGGACCAGAACCATCGCAGCGGTGACTCCGGTTCCACTCCAGATGAAACAGACTCAGCAGGTGCGAAGAATTGGCTGTCTATCATCAGATTAATGTACATGATGTAGCTCACCTGGGTCTTCAATTAATCCACTTGGAGGCGATCCTGCTGAGCATGTGTCTCAGAGAGATTCATTCGCTCATCCACTATCCCTGAAGAGCAGTGCATACTAAGTCTCTTCATCGGATCTATAAGTCTTCTTACATTGGCCTTATGCGAGAGTATTGTATATACTGTGAAGTGTGGACCTAATGACTACCAGGGATTCCATCCTAAAGAAAGAACTGGAACGCTGGTCCCAGACACACACTACTAAGGGCCTGCATGAGTGAGCGTCATGTGATCTTCTCCAGTGGATGATCTATTTCGATTATGGGGTACTGTAATGTGCTAAGTGATATTCTAATTTGCTATGGATGATACTTCATTTCACTATGGGAATACTCTATAGCTCGCTCTCTCCAGCACATCACGCTATAATTATTTACAATATTAACATACTCTATTTTGCTAGTGGGATAGTCTATAATATTGTTTCCTATCAATAATAATATTATATGGACGCAGGGACGAAAAAGCAGAGTCGACCGACGACAGCCAACAACCGGACGAATAGCAGCCGACCTGTGTCAGCCGCGGTTCCTTCGAAAGCATCTCCCAGTCCTTCTAAACAACCGACGGAGAAGGTCTCCACACCGACGTCGTCATCATCATCGTCATCATCGACGGTCAAAACCAATACCAAGTCACCCGTTAAACAGACGACAACGAAGCAGGTGAGCCTTTCTTCATTCACCCAACGCCCACTGTTAAGGCAGCATCTGTATACTTTCATCTGGCCTACGTATCCATCCTACCCTGCAGACATGTTCCTGTCCATATCCTCATCTCGACTCCTCATCCGTGCTTTAATATTCTGTTGCTGGCCCCAGGCCCCTCCATCTGGAATGAGATCTCATAGGAGATAGGTGAACGTCTATTGCCTAGGAATGGCATGACTATCTTCCTCAGACCTCTCAAGTATAATTTGGATTGCGCTGGTTGGACTGAGAGCACCTCTGAGTGGGTTCTTAAAGAGGTGCTATACACATTCTTGAAATGAATGCACTGGTGGGACATTTGTCTCACCAGTTAAACAGTTAAACTATGCCCTGTCGTCTGGTGCAATGGTGCATGCGTCGTGTTAAGTGTTAACTGAACGCTGCCACCCAACCTGAACAAATCGTTGCCACAGAGGAACAACTTGCACTTTCTGGCCTGCATGTCCGTGTTCCGGGCAGAGCACAGGCGCAGGGTCTAAGGTTAGCGTAGAAACAGTCAGACAAGACAGACACACAGAAAAGTGCACGCACACACGCAATTACAGAGAGGGATTGTGGAAGTAGCATAAGATACCTTAACAGTTTGATGCAAACAACCTGGTCTTACAGTCCAAACATCTGTCTGCCTTATAGAAGACGTTCATAAGGCCCAAGTTACAGCATCACAATGAAGTTAGGCTCACATACAGAAGTACATAATAATTATGCCTTAAGCGTACACTGCATAGGCTACAAAATGCAACTGCACGTACAATAGCCTACGTTTGTAGACGCATCAGAGTCCAGAGAACAAGGAGTCTACTGCAGAACCGACAGAACAGACATCGGAAGCATCGATTCCATCTGAAGCAGAGTCTGCAGGCAGCACCCAGGGCGATGACCAGCCAACGACTGCCGTTCCTACCCTCAACCGTTCCAACACTTTCACGTACTCGGATTCCGAGTCCTCCGAGGGTTCGGCGGAGCAGACTAAGGACAAACAGAACTCCACTAAACCCCAAAAGACGCCGACGAAACAAAGCGCACCTGGCGCCACGTCTAAGCAGACGACGTCACGTCTCCCGACGACGTCATCGCAACGTCACTGAACACGACGTTGACGTCATTTTAGCGGCTTTCATAATTTATAGGCTACTTGCATTAAAGTAGCATCTTTGCATCTTTGTGGCTGTCTGTCTCTGGCTCTCGTGATGTGGCTGGTCACTTCTGTAAGTGTTGCGCTTAGTGTGCGTTGTGCGTTGCTTGATAAACACTTTGTGTAATGCTCCTATATTAAATAAGTAAGTCAGCTTTAAACTTTAAAGTGACAAATCAAGTAATATGATATGGGATGTGTGATGATGTAGCTACAGCTGGGACTATTATCGCGGGATAGGCCTACAAACAATACCGCCGGTTTATAGAGGCATATAGATGCTGTCAGGCAGTTTAGCATAGGCCTATATCGTTTTGGCAACAGATTTCAGCTTTGCGAAATTGACATAATTATTGTTGGTTTAAGTTCTGGGCCAAGCAGTTCGCAGCGTTTTGGGAGCCCGTCTCTGTAGGGATTCCAGCAAGGCGATCTATCTATTCTATTCTATTCATAGATTTATAAAGCGCCTCTTTCAGTACAACCTAATCAGAGGCGCTCCCAGTGCGTTGGACCCCGTGAGAAAGCATCATTACAGTCACAGCTTTTGCACAAAAAGACCTACAATGTTAAACAAGTGTTGCTGGTGTATAAAGCAAAACAAGATTTCTGACTGGATTTGATTAGGATCCAATCCTAAATAGGCCTAGGCCTAAACTCATTGATGGACAAAGAGATAGGCATAGTCCTACAAATAAACGCGAAATCTAACGAAGGAACTGAATATCTGGTATAAGTGCACGGTGCATATTCGTGGTTCTCTTTAGCAAATTAGCAGTCAGCCCATTGTATACTTCCTTGTGCTTTATCATGCGCTCTTGCTACATAAGCAGTCTGCCATTCAACTATTTTGTCACAGACAGAGCTAGAAACATTTCCAGAAGGCACACTTTCAGATTTTTAGGTTGCAATGGTAAGTGCATTTACGAGGTTTTTATGCATATACCTGCATACTTGCATGCATAGGGTTACATACATTGTACATGTGATACTTGCCGGCATTATGCGGCATATATAGACTTAATTACACGCACGGATGCACGCAAGTATGACCGCGTATGACCATAGGCTATTGTCCACATTGCGACACATGGTTAGTGCTGAGTATCTCTGTAGTCTAATTAATAGTACACCATAATTATATGCTTAGGCCTAGGTTACACAACATGCAGGTTTTCAATGGAGGTCCTTTGGCGTTTGCAGTAAAGTCTAATAAAAACAATCAACAATTAAATAACTGACTTGACATGATTGTTACTATAATTATCTTTATTTACTTCCTGTGGAAGACACTCTGCTTAACAAGTGACAACTAATATTAGCACCTACAGCGACTATTTAACGTTTTCTCTCTTTCATCAACCTTAGACCTAAGCATCACGAACTGATGCAATTTCTTCAAAGGTGCGATCCGACCACAGGATTTCTTACGACCATGGACTCCTTGATGTCGCCCACGGATGTACAACCTGTTATAAGAGGGATAACAAAGCACACAGCACTTTAGAATAACGCATTGGTTCCAGCGAAGGCTAAACTGTATGCCCCTACATGTAGCCTATATTGTATAAACTATATATTCTATGTCTCAAGCCTATAAGTGATTGTGAGAAACCCTGTGATCGGATTGCATCGTTGAAGCAATTGTAGTTCGTGACGCTGGCGTCTGATGAAAGAGGAAAAGATGAATAAAAAATTAAAATTAAATAAACAATGCATTGTAATATAATCATTATCTAATGATGTATATCATGTATTGTATTATACATATTTATATGTTGATACATACCTATTGATGACGTCATCGTCTATCTGCACGTAGAAACTTTTAAGAACATTATAGTTTATACCTATTATGTTCTTCACAATTTCTAAGTGCAGATAGACAATGGCGACATCTGAAGGCGCTGTAGGTCCCATATTAGGTTGCACATTTACGTAGACAAGCGTACATGCATATAATTATAACAATCTTATAGTGGTTTTAAAAACTCGGCTCTGATTTCATTTTGGTACTCACCTCAACGTTACTCGAATGAGCTAAAAAAAAAAAGTCTAAGTACTCTAAGTTTATGTCTAAAGTTATAGATAGGCCAAACTGAAAACGTGTCACCGACCTGCAAGCGCCATTGTATTAGAGAATTCGTCTTTTAACACCTGCAGCATCTGCTGCACTCCCTCCTCACCCTGCAACAAAAGAAACAAATGAAAAACTGTTATTTGAATAACCACTAGACCTATAATAGGCCATACATGGGCCAAGTCGGATATATTAGTTTGCTTTGGTAGGCTATTTGCCTGACTCCTTCGTAGTCGACTAAACTGGAACCATATTTACCCTTCATCAATAGATTTCTTTCACTAAGAACTTATTAATAAGCTCGTTCCCGCGATTTCACATTTTTGTGGTCTAGGCCTATATATATAAATATATAAATCTCAAGAATTCGATTACTATATAGGCCTATAGGCCTACAGTCACAAACAGTTTATAATTTAGTTCCGTCTACTGGACGAGTGATCAAGAAACTTGGGAGGGCACTGGAAAAAATAGCCACAAAGGACTAACAAATATATTGTGAGAATTCTAATGTGCCTCACAAACTTGGTTGATGACTTCTTTAGTCACATCTTTAAAACAAATGGTTATTTTCTAGTATGCAGATACTTCTCGGTGATTTTTCATGCTAAACTCTTTCCAACTTACACGTTTCACTGTAACGACAATTCCACAAATTGTTGTACTCCACATTTTTCTCCCCACTCAGAGATGCCTAGATGAAACACTACGTCACAGTGTAGACCACAGAGCGCAGACCTTGTCTTACTCTTGGTAGTCTTGTAGCGACGCTATAATTATAAGTAGGCTAATATTGGTATAAGGGTTATAACATTCATCTGCAATTATACACTTTGCCTGCCTTGTAGTAGAGACCATAGATGGCTGGTCTTCCGATGAAAACTGCTCTGGCTCCAAGGGCGAGAGCTTTAAAGACGTCTGTCCCATGACGAACTCCACTGTCAAGATAGACCTCACAGCGACCGTTGACGGCCTTCACAATACCAGCAAGCACATCGATCTGCAAAACCAAAAACATCAATGCATTCTTTACGGGTTAAGCCTGGATTACCGTCATTTTTGACGGGATATGCCTAGTAATATTATAATATTATTACCATTCAATTCAATTCAAAACTGTTTTGCGTACTCTAATGCAAATGGGTTGAAGAATTGAAAAATTCCATTCTTAAGCACATTTTAAAAAACAAAGTGTATTCAATCGGTTAATTTTATTATAATTTATTTCGCTATTTGGTCAAACCTGGACAATTTCGAAAGGGCCTTCACCGTATCTAGTACACGAGAAGGCCTACGTCAACGCACGTAAGCATTCGCCTTAACAAGTAAACATGGCCTATCGGAAAGACAAAATGATAGATAGATGGATAGATAGACAGACAGATTGATAGATAGACAGGGAGCGAGAGATAGAATAAGAGATAGCCTAATAGGCCTACTGCTAGAGTAAGAGATAGCCCAATAGTGATCTTACCGATGCTGGAACCGTGTCCAATTGTCTGCCACCGTGACTGGAAACCCAGATTCCAGATACTCCACATTCCACGGCAATCAATGCATCATCAGCTGGAAGTAACATTACAATCCTCCACAAATAAATTAAGGGGCATTGTTTTAAAGTCACCAACTTATAATATTATACGATTAGTAAGATCAGTCAGCTAATGCGTGTAGGCCTAAATCTCACAGAACAGTCGCTCTCACGCACGCAAGCATATACTTACACACACATACACACACCTACATGTACACACACATATACACACATTAGCCTCTGAGTAAAGATCCTGAAGAGGCGCTATATAAATTTATTTTAACAAAAAATGCATACATTTTTAGACAATTTTAGGTCTAATTACATGTAGGCCTACCGGTATATATTCAATTACAAAATGCAGTGCAACACCACCAGCACATACACACACAATTTCTTGCACATACCACTCAGGATGCCCTTGACAACGATGGGAAGTTTGGTCTGCGATTTCAGCCACTTAACATCCTTCCACGTAGAAGTTTCATCTAATAAATAATTGTTCGCTTCGCACGGTACATCCTCGCCCATGTTTGCAAATCTGTAAGATAATTGAAATAAGATAAGTATTACGTAGGCCTACGTTACCATAATCGTCCATTTATCACACATCACACATTCATTAATGTTGTTAAAGAGATTTTAGATGAGGCACAAATACCATTGTTGCCATGGTATCCGGCAATGCGTCTCTCACTCTCCTCATACAAAGAAATGAAACCCACGGAGTCGAACTTGATGTCACACGCGAATTACAAATCTATTGCCATGAACCTATGTTAGGCCGATTATAAGTTGACATTCATCCCCTGAAGTTTAGTACGATTATCAATTGGCCTATTGACAATGAGCAAATATTTCACCAATGAAACAGCAGACATATTAATTATTGCTAATGAGAACTAAGATTATGACCGCAGAGAATTGGAGGAGTTTTGAGGTAGATGGTGAGGAGATAGAGGCGGTGACAAGCTTCTGCTTTTTAGGAGCCATTGTAGAAAGTGAAGGCGGTCGTGAAGAGGAGATACGACGAAGGATTACACTGGGGAAAGTGGCAATGCAGGGACTGAAAAAATATGGAAGGATAAGTGCGTGAGTTTGGCGACGGAGACGGGAATTGTAAAGGCAATGATCTTCCCAATGGTACTCTATAGATGTGAAACATGGACAAAACAAAGGCGATGGAAAAGGAGATTGAGGCATGTGAAAAGCGGATTTGGAGGAAGATGTTGAGGATACCATGGACTGAGAAAAAAACTAACGAGAACATACTACAAGAGCTAGGACAACTAAGAGGAAATATGTCACTAGGACAAAGTGCAGCAAGACAGAAGATAAAGTTCTTTGGACATGGTCTGAAAAAGGAAATTGTGCTGGCCTGTGTTAGGGGAGAAGAAAGAGATGGATGTAGGAAATACCCGAGGATATGAAGATGAACTTCGAGGGAGATGACGAGAGATCGGGATTCGCGGAGAAGGTTGACTGTGACGGTCGCTAGGATTCAACGAATAGACGGCACAAGGTGAAGCAGAACTAAAAGAATTTTGGTACGCCTATACGCACAGAATATTCTGTGCTATAATAAGTGTCACTAGCCGAGTTGACCATAGCTGTTTCTTGCTGATTTGTCTTCCTCTTGGGGTAGTTGGCCGTTTAGACTGCGTCCTCCGCTTTGCAGCTCGGCTCATCGCACACCTACCCAAGTTTTCTCCGGTCTCAGCCTTTATGCGTGATGTTCTCCATTGGCTGC
>JAQFXW010005513.1:0-10356 GCA_034693945.1 Dendrobaena attemsi
TGGCGACCTAGTGGTCCCATTCGCCCGTACGGCCACGATGCAACAGCGAGCCTTCTCCGTAGTTGGCCCCAGCACGTAGAACGGGCTCTCTGTGGAGCTGCGGAGACTCCCATGAGCGTCCCCTACTCCTTAATTTGCCCTACTAAAATCTACTTACTTTCGCTTAGCCTGGGGCGGGAGCGCTTCTGAGTAGATATCTGAAGAGGCGCTATATAAATTTTAGCTGATTGATTGATTTAGACTATAGGGCGACTGCAAACAAGGGCTTATATCCCCTCCAAGCAGCCGGGCTCTAACACTGATGACCTTCCACTCCGTTCACCACCCCCCACCCAAAAAAATCTTCCAGTCTTACTATTTTTGAGGATTATACGTTATAAAACCGCCCCCTCTGTTTTCCACTCGGCGCAAGTTGCGCCCGCTTGGTATAGGGATAGAAGCCTCTGACTGCAAATATTCGACACTGCTCCTGTTTTCAAGGAATGTTCTCTAGCCGACAGTTTACCGGCATCAAACCGGAAAAGATTATTATTGATCGAAAGTAACTGTTTACCTTCTGGAAATTACAGCCTGTTTCTAACAATAACACTTTTCACAAAGCAGAGTGAACATAACATCATTTGCTCAACTCAACGTGACAATCATGCATTATAGCGAATTATTTGTTAAAATGTGAAGCTGTGGTGATTTCACAACAGCTTTGACTTATATACTTAGCTGAAGTGGCGTCTCTTTCGCGGGATAAATAATGGTTACTGATGTGACGATGAAAATCCTGACCCATTAAATTTACTTACAACAAAGAACCTAGCAACCGAAAGGTAGCAGGTTCGAATCCCACCCGACGCGTTAGGACCTTGAGCAAGTTCCTCACTCACAATTGCTCATTGCGCTTCGGCGTGTAAACTCCGACACACCTCCGGGCTGTAGTCGGGACCGCTTCTGAGTAGTAGGAGACTTGAAGGGGCGGTATAGAAATGTGTGAATAAATAAATAAATAAATTTTTGTATTCCCCCCCCCTATTTAATTCAAAATGTGATGCATATTCTAAAGAATCGATTCCCCTACTTTCCACTGGGTGCAAGCCGCTTGGTATAGGGACAGAAGCCCCTGCTGAAAATGTGGTTTACAGACCACCAGTAGTCTGTGACCAGACCTCCAATTTTATATATTCTAATTGAAAGACGTAGAAATTGATACATACTTGTAAATTTTCTAAGTTTTTCTTTCTTCCAGAGACTAGGAGATTAGTTAGAATTTATGAACAAAAAATCATTTGGTATTTTACTACTTATTTATGTTATTTACTCACACATTTCTATACCGCCTCTTCAAGTCTCCTACTCAGAGGCGGTCCCGACTACAGCTCGAAGGTGTGTTGGAGTTTTACACTCCGAAGCGCTTCAGCAATTGTGAGTGAAGGACTTGCTAAAGGTCCTTGCGCGGTGGGTGGGGTTCGAACCTGCAACCCTGCGGTTACAAGACGGAGCCCTTCACCACTACACTACTGCGCCCCTTGCGTCTGAAAGGACGGGAACCGTTGATTATAGAGAGAGAGAGAGGTCGATATTCTGGCATTTAGTTTGTTAGGTTGAATTTGTATTTGCGACCTGTCCAATGTGTTCCTTGGCCCTGTGCAAACAGTTTCTGTGATTAGGTCTGTTTTTGAGTCCGTCTCAGACAGTTATACGAGCGTAGCCCTAATGTATGTTCTATTGTGAACTTCTCAAGTGATCTGGGCAAGTAGGACAATTGATGTTGCTAAGGCGCATTCTTGAAGTGGTTTTGGCGAAGAATGTCTTATCAGTCTTACAGTCTATTCCAGTCGTGTCTCGCATTTCTGAACAAATTCTTGTCTACCTGACCTAACATTTCACTCAGTGATTAGTCAAAACTAAAATAAAGTTAGAAATTCGAAAAATAGCAAGCTTCATATAAAAGAAGCCAAAACCAAAATCAATTGGTTTTTTATAGCTACAGGCTTTAGCCACAGTGTATCCGAGCGTGATGTAGCTATGGGAAAAACGGTAAAATAGAATCGTGTAAAAAATATTTTTCGAAATTAAATTTTTTTCCTACGTATCTATTCTGTTTTGAGAACATCAATTACCGGAAACACTATTTTTATTATTTTATTGGTATAAAAAGAATGAAGAGATGGAGATGGCGCTCCGATACGAAAGTCGTGATGAGAAGTTGCTTTTTTTTGATTTGTAGGTACACGGCTCCTGACTTCCTCTATGTCCGCTCGTCGCTTCCCTGCATCTTCTTCTCCGGAGGAATCACGATGGGAAACATCGGACGACAGTTGGCCATCGTACGTTCTCTACCTCTTAATTCCTCCTCCGTCTGTCTGTCTCTGTCTCTCTATGTGTCTGTCTCTCTATGTGTCTCTCTCCGTCTCTCTCTCTATGTGTCTATCTCTGTCTCTCTATGTGTCTGTCTCTGTCTCTCTATGTGTCTGTCTTTGTCTCTCTATGCGTTTGTCTCTGTCTCCCTATGTGTCTGTCTCTCTATGTCTGCCTCTGTCTCTCTATGTCTGCCTCTGTCTCTCTATGTGTCTGTCTCTGTGCTTCTCTGTCTCTTTGTTTGTCTGTGTGTCTCTGTATTTGTGCTAATATGTCATGCTCTTTTCTTTTTAACTAGCCTGCAATTAGTAATAGAATGGTTTTTTAAAAATTATTTAGCCAGTAATTAGAACGATGTCTAATAGTCAATGTTTACTTCTATTTAATAGTCAATGTTTACTTCTGTTTAATGGTCAATGTTTACTTCTGTTTAATAGTCAATGTTTACTTCTGTCAGCCATGTTGAGTTTCTGTTAATATTTTCAGCACGTTGCCATCCGAAAGGTTGTTTTGTGTACATAGTTAGACCCGTTCCGAGGGGCCACGGTCGTTTATTTGTGTTATTGAAAACGATGTTAATTTCTTGATAGAACTCTCTTGCATTGTTCTGTTGTTGACAATAACATGAATCGATTGCACGATTGATTCATCTGGTCTTTCTGCCCGTTTTCTTTGACTGTCCCATTAGAAAAAGCGCGAGTTTCGGTCTAAGTTCCGGCAAATCCTCTCCCACTCATTACTCGTTACAGATTTGGGCCTTGCATTTTTGTCGATTTAAAAAAAAAATTACGCTGAGGTTAAAACCGATTTGTTTGTTCTTGCAGTCTGATTACCTCGACACCCCGGCGCATTCCGCCTCGAAAGAGCACGAGGAATGAGGAGGGGCTTCATCCCCCAAATGCCGACCCACACTGCCTGTGATCTCTCGTTTCTGCCGATCTTTCTGCGCTCCAGAATGACTACAATCAACCTCGGACGCCGCCGGTCCAGTTGAGGAAAAGGTGCACGACCGCCATCTGTTGAACTGTCTCGTTTTAGAAATGTGTTTCCGTGACGTGCTTCTGGGAGGGGAGCCGTCGACCGTTTTGGAGGGGAACCGTCGTGCGGTTTGGAGGGGAACAATCGTGCGTTTTGGAGGGGAACCGCCGCGTTTAGTCATCTTTACGACGGTTTACGTGTTTCTGTTCGATGGTTACATGTTCCCATCTACGGTTGACGCGTTTCGCTCCAAGAGGGTTTACAAGTTCGTCTTCAACAGTTTACGCGTTTCTCGTTACGATGGTTTACGCATTCCTCTCTGCGATAGGTTGTTCGGGTAGAATATTATAAACGGTTCTAGGATGTGTTTAAACTGCTGATCTTTGCATTACAGCCACTTACGATTGTATTCTCTTTTTTGTATTTTATTTTAAAGGAACTGTTGCAGCACGTTATTACGAGAATGAATTTCAGTTGTATTTACCATTTCTTTCATTTAGCCAATCCATAAAAATACCACTTTATGACGGTCTAATCATTTTAGTTCTTTGTTTTAGACGCCGCGGTGGATTTTGTCGTAACGGTGAAGAGAAATGTAATTTTAAGTTTTGGGTTTGAGATGTGTAGGGCCTTGCAATAATCGATTGTCCTGAAGTTGCTTTTGAGTAGGGTGTAACTGCTAAGCTCTTGGGATTTCTGTCGGCAGCGTTGGATATGATACAGTATTGTTTATTCTGCTGAACCTGATTTCGTATGTGGTTGACGATTTCACGACTAGGTGTACAACGACGCTTTTTAAGGATCTGAACTGAAGTCTATTCACGTTTTGTTTGTTTTTCTCCTATTCTGGTTTTGGTTTTATTTTCCGTAGGTTATTCTTTGCGTGCCACTTTGAAATTAATGTCCGAGGGTGTCGGCCGAATAGAAAACACGATGATTTACCGGTTGTTAACTGAACTTTTGCAGATGATTCTAGAAATTCTGTTATAGGAAATGTAGAGCTTTCTTGTTATCGGAAAGAACAGTAGAAGCGGTTTCGTCTTGAACCAGATAATCGTTGAAATCGATTATCGTTCGACTAAACTTTGCGAATTAAGTCTAGAACTACCGAGCTTCGTGACATCTAGGAAAGCGAAGAAGAAAGAATTTGAATGTTTACTTATCAGTTTGGTTGTCAACAGCTTTTATATATAAATGATTAGCATAAATGCTGAACTATTAATCGATAATTTAATTATCGGTTATTAATGAACTATTGATCGGTTTGGGATTTACACGTTGATTTACAATTGCGGTATTTTTTTAAACTGCGGTCTCCGTTATTTTGTTCTAAGCCAGATTCTCCGGTTTCGTTTGAAACCCGCAGCATTTCAGCTGTTGTGGTTTAGGCGAGGAGTTCCATACAGAATTGATTTGGGACGGAAGAGTGTTTCCTTCTTTTATTGTGATCATACTAAAGGAACTGGTTGCAAAATGTTTCTGCAATGGATTGTAAATATTCATCATATATGACAGTAATTTCAAATAAAGATTGTCACAGCTGAATGGGTCTTTGTGTCCTCCAAAGAAAGAGGGACGTCTTTATCATACGCAGAGGCTTCTCAATGGACTTCGCTGTATTGTATTGTATTTGTGTATTTCTGTACCACCTCTTACAGACCACTACTACTGAGAGGCGGTCCCAACTACAGCCCAGAGGTGTGTTGGAGTTTTACACGCCGAAGCAAGTGTGAGTGAAGGACTTGCTAAAGGTCCTTACGCGGCGGGTGGAATTCGAACCTTCAACCCTTCGGTTGCAAGGCGGTGACCTTCACCACTACACTACCGCGCCCCACATTCGAGACAAGCCAAGCATAGACAGGGGCTTTCTCTTCACGTAAAAGCCAAGCACAAGTCGATGGTCTTGACGTAGATTTTAGCAGTACATCCCAATAGAAGAGTGTAAGCTTTTCTGTGGTTCTCAAACGTGCATGTATAAATGTACCATGCATAATAGATAGTGCTGGACTGTGAAATTATCCAAATATTTACGTTTAGATTCTGCAAACTGCCATCGTACTAAAATAAATTGCACAATCAGTGGAAAGATGAAGCAGCAAGAAAGACAACTCTGTTCTCTCTCCCGCCCTCGTATACCAAGATTGAGAAAATGAGGGTGCCATCACCTCATAGATTCGGCTAAGGGCTTACTTAATTGACTACACTTCCACTGAAAACAGAACTCTAAAACTATTGTGAATCAGTTTATTTATTAACACATTTCTATATCGCCCCTTCAAATCTCCTGCTACTCAGAAGCGGTCCCGACTACAGCCCGGAGGTGTGTTGGAGTTTATACTGTGTAAAGAGTTAACTATAGTGTTATTATTATGACAGTTTTTATTTATTTTAAACCAGTTGTTACAATGCGAGTTACATTTAAAGCATTGCTTAAGAAAATTAGAATGCAGATTAAGATCACAGAGCAATGGAACACACGCTTCCTTCTAATCTCATTCTTATTGCTGCCTCAGATATTTCGGGCACATATACTTCACATAACCTATACAACACATAGCATTAGGAAACATAGAGAATCCAACAATTCAGTATATTAAACTTTATTTATTTATTAATACATTTCTATACCGCCCCTTCAAGTCTCCTACTACTCAGAAGCGGTCCCGACAACAGAGGCCGGAGGTGTGTCGGAGTTTACACGCCCAAGCACCATGAGCAATTGTGAGTGAAGGACTTGCTCAAGGTCCTTACGCGGCAGGTGGGATTCGAACCCGCAACCCTTCGGTTGCAAGGCGGCGACCTTCACCACTACACTACCGTGCCAAATATTTTAAAACTATCTAGTATAAATAGCTCTTAAGATAAGACCAGAAACATATATTACAAATAGAGTAAAATGTCAATCATCCAGTTTGTTATGAAATTGTCACATTCTATTTGCGATAAATCAAGACGGTTGACTCTAATGGCCTCACCTTAAGCATTTATTTTATGAGAATTATAAACTATACAGCTCAGAAAATGCATAAATATGATGTTGACTAGTTCGAACCAAGCGTGAGAAATGGCTGCACAATACTTCTAGAATAAAGTTCTACAGAAAATATGGTTTTCAGGAGAATATAAGAAGGAACACAACAAATTTATAATAAATAGGGAATCGACACTCAAAACAAATAATAAATTAGCACAAAACTAAAATAAGCAATTAAGCCGAAAACGTCGATGTTCTGTTACATGATATTTTCAATTTCCAGTTTTAGAAAAATTCAGTAATATTTCAATCAATTTTGCCAACCAATCCGTTAACATCCATTTGAATCAATTCAAGAACCAATCGATCATTTTAATCCATGATTCGGCAAACTCAATCGATTCTCTTGGCCAATCGATCGACCGGCGAATCATTTATCTTTGTGATCGGCGTCGGTCAGCGTGACGTAGCGCGACGCGACGATCGCAGCGACGATAGCGATGAGAACGAGAACGATGGCAAAGATGTAGAACGTTTCTTCGTCGAAGACGTCCTCGAACTTCGGAATCCAACCGGAGACCTGTTTCATTAGATCGTGATGTGCTGCTTTTCCTTTGACCATCGTTACGTCTTACTTCGATGAAAAGAAACAAGGTCAATTGTTCTACGAAAACATAAAAAGCTTAGCATTTCATTGTGAAATATCTGTATTGTCATATGTAACATCAATAAGTCAAAATCAGAATTTATATAGCACTTCTTCAACGCTTGTAAAGTAGGGAATAGAAGGTACTGTTCCAAGATATTGCAGATATCAAAGTGTTTCTGATAAAGGATAAATTCTATTTTAGCGTTTTAAACTCCCGTGTTAAGAAATAGCGTTTTAAACTATAGCGATTTGCATCATTGAATTTTTCATGACCCATCCTGCTTCCAGATAAATATCATTAACATTTTCGTCTCTCATCCCGCTCCTTATTTAATAAGTATGCACAATAAGTATGCACATTTTAATCACTCATCCCGCTTCTTATTTAATAAGTATGTACATTTAAATCTCTCATCCCGATTCTTATTTAATATTATGTAGGCCTACATTTTCATGACTCATATGAGTCATACTGCTTCTTGTTTGAATAATAATGAACATTTTATTCCTTCATCCCACTCCTTGCTTGGGTGATGTGAAAGAGTTTAAAACGCTAAAATACAACAGCTGGTGATACATGGGAGTTTCAAACGCTCAAATAATCCCGCAGGTCAAACTGCTAAATTATAATCTATGTTCCCAATACGTTTATTTTCAGTGCCGTATAAAATCGTGTGTATCCCAACTACATTTTCATCCATATCCCCTTCCCTTTCATTATATCACCATCCCACTTCTTGTTTTACAATCAACATGCTCGCCTTTGGTACCATTATTGTTTTATAATAATGGCATTTTCATCCGTGTCCAGGTAATTTCGACGCTCGACTGTGCAATAATTCATCCGCTTAAACTGCTGGATTACCGACAACAGCAAAGCAGTGGATGACAGCAGGAAAGCCTGGCGAGTAGTGTAGCCTACAGTTTATAGAGGAGTTTGAAGAGAGTATTGCATGCTAACAATTTAACAAAGAAGGAAAATAAAATAAAAACAGAAATACGAGTCAGACACGTACTTGAAAGTTAGAAAATTAACTAAAACCAGGATAAGATGATAAATTTAATTATTAAGTTCTGATTCTGAACGTTCTGAACCACTGATCTACTAATAGTTGGAGAATGAAAAATAAGGGAGTAAGTCAGTTGTACAAAGATTGCAATTGTAAAATCTAGCTAGATATAACCCGTCAAAAATGACGTGCTTTCTAAAGCTTTTAACAAAATGCGACTTAAAATGTAAATTTGAAAATAACTCAAATTGTCGTGATCGTTCATTTCACTAATGTCAATTTCGTAAGCGTCCGTAGTGAAAAAAGGTGTAGGGCCTATGCAACCCGTAAAATTGGCGCCACCAGTGAATAAAGTAGTGAATTATAGATCGTCAGCGCCATGCATCGATGGTTACATGATTACATTGTTACGAAGGGGATTATGTTTAAGAATAATATTATGTAGACTTAATTCATCAGCACAATATTATTTGCGCTTCCAATCGACTTTCGATAATGGTGTTATCGCAATATTATCATAATTATCTCTCAAAAATTGCAAATTCGTTAGTGTAAGATAATATTATTGCAGTTCTCTAAAATCAGCATACTCACTAAATGACTGTAGAATTCTCATGTGATCATCATTCTTATGCCAGTGACCATTCACCTACACCATAATAATAGTATTATATTATTAATGATAATATAATTCAAAGTAAAAGGAATTTCTCCATAAGAAATTCTGCTGTTATGAATTTATGATGTACGCCATAATTGCGCTAAATAAATTAGCGACAACAATAGATTGCCGGCAATCGTCATCGTCTCTTCGTGGTCGCCCTTAGCAACGGACATTCGCCGGCGGACAAAGTGGAGACATTTTGAATTGTTTTCGAACAAATTTACGAATTTTGTTTAAAATCTTGAAATTAAGCGGCGCTAAAATCTCATCAAGGAGATAATTTCTTTATCTGGGTACGCTACGCGCAAGTTTAGAAAATCTCTAACTTCGTAAGTCGATTAATTTTGATTTGTGAAGTTCAACCGTCTTTCGCTGTGCAATACAGTTAAAAAGAGTTTGAAATGCTAAAATACGATTTAACCCAGTTAGACTATAGTATTATTATTATGACAGTTTTTAATGTTCGTGTATGTAATATTTTTGCTAAATATGTGAAATCTGTAGAAGAATTTGATTTGATTTAATTAATAATGACAGTAAAATTAATTACTTTTACTTTGTCTTTCATCTTAGAAAATCGGGTCAGAATCCGACCACGACAAAGATGCAATGAATGCAATCATAATAAGGGCTCTTGAATGGGTGCTATATAAATGTTCAGAATGAATGAATAAATACAAGAGTACTAGAATGTGTTATGTTAATTAAATATGCTTGTATCATAGTATGCACATGTCAAAATGTAACACTTAATTGCTGCATTTTTAAACTGTTTATCTAGCCGTACGCCTCGCATACAATCCTACGATGGCTGAATCTACTGGAGACAGCATGCCTTCATTTAAGGCAAGACTTCTTTATTAGCTTAGATTTTGAAATCGGTTTTGTTCGTTCAATTCTTATAGGTTTCATTTTGTGTATTAAAGTAAGTATTTTTTGCAGCTGAGAAAGAAAATTTTTGCGTGAGAAGGGGGGTGTTTGCGTGAGTTGGAATTTTGTGATGAGATCTGTGTTGGTAGAGCAGTGGCGTAGCCAGAAACTTATTTGGGGGGGGGTGTTTAGAAACTTTTGCGCTGTCTGCAAGTCACCGAAAAAGCTGAAGACCTTTTTTTTAGTCATTCACCACATCCTTAATAATTTGTTACTAAACATTTCGGGGGGTTACCTACAAAATACATGGAACAAAATCATTTTGGGGGTTTGAACCTGTAAAGCCCCCCTAAATACGCCCCTGTGGTAGAGTCTATTCCACTAGGCCTGTGTACCATCCTGTACCAGATACTATGTAAAGAGTGCATTACCCTGCATTCTAAGGAGTGGAATTGACAAGTACTGCTTCTCAAAGGCTTTGCATATTTTTTCTTGTAGGAATTGCCTGAAACTCACTATTTCTCACTTAATTCAAGAATGTCAAAATTTCAAAGCTTAAAATGCAGGTTTAGCGCCTATCTGAATGAAGGTCTTTACCTGGTGACTAACCACACCACATATATTCGAGATTAAATTTTCTGTGTGACCATGGGAGCATTTACTAATTTTAAATTGGCATTTGATTTATTAAATGCATAATTACATTTTATTTATTATTTATTAGGCGCTAAGCAAATGCTCTGAATTAACGAATTATATGGTAACTTATTATGTATGCTGGAAGTAATATTGTCTCATGCAAAGCATTAAATTATAATCTCCTATTATGCTTTATGTCTTGTGTATTTTGCACCACTCTGCA
>JAQFXW010005514.1:0-10356 GCA_034693945.1 Dendrobaena attemsi
ACAGTTATTATGTTATTCATATCTATGTAAAGTACATATGCGTATGGTATTTGTATATATTTTAGGCACAAATATTGTATTATACAGTACATCTTTATATATATCGTGTATTGTGCTACCTGTATTACCCATTCATATAAGCCTTGTTCAATGACAACCGTGGTGGATAAGGTATTTAGTATTCTGCAGCCATCTTCAGGTCTTCATTAAGGTCAGTTACGTTCTTCTATTGGATACGATTGCTTGGGCGTTCATCTCTTTCCTTGGAGTCACAGCTTCTGCTTCGATGAGTACTGCAGAGTTACATTGGGCAAATTTGTCAGTGCCGCCAACTGGCGCTGGACTAGTGGTGCATGATAAGTACATAATAAAATTAAACTTTGTTTCTTATCTATTTTGATCATACGATACTAGTCCAGCCCAGTTAGCTACATTTGTAGTGTGCTGGCCGTGTGTTTGCATGGACCGTGTTCGAGTCCCGATGCCTGCGGATACTCGGAGATTTAACAAATCTCAAGCTAGCACATGGGTTGTTTCTGGAGCAGTGGGATAGTTGCCACCTTGTGTCAGACGGGTCGTGGGTTTGATTCAGACCCGTGCCACTGCGTATATGTACTTTGAGCAAGTCTTTCACCTGCAGTTGCTCGTGGCGCTTCGGGCTGTAATCGAGACCACATCTGAGTATTAGTGGACCTGAAGGGGCGGTATAGAAATGCGTAAATAAATAGTTAATATAAGCAAAACTTATTTAACTTGGTCAGTCTCAGGACTTGTGAACTGTAAACATCAGTGACTCTGTTTGGACTCCTCTAATAGGCAGAGTGTGCTGCTAACTGACACGTTTTAGGGATATATATGCATTAATGCAATAAAACACTCTGACAATGACACAGAATATGATTACAGGATAGTATAATTAAATTAAGATGTATTTCTGTTTTTGGTTAATTGATTAATTGAGTGCTTCACTGTTAATAAGTTTACAGTTAGTGACACTGATCAATTGAGTAATTAAGCGTTTCACTGTTTATTACACTGATTTATGGGAGGTAATGATTTCGTTCTTTTAGATTTGATTATGTCTCTTTTTTGAGAAGTACTGTTGGTGAGGGTTTGTTGTTGTTGACTAAAGATTAAGTTTAATTTTGAATGGTTCCTGCTAGTATTCTGATATCAGTGCCAACTCATCTTCTCTTAATTTTGGGAGACCAGATGACATCTGTTGCAAATACCCGTATGCATGTATATCTCAAAGAAATATGTATGCTATACTGCTCTGGTAATCATGCTTAGGTATAGTACCTTAATATAAAAGAGAGTTGAGACATTGGTGCACAAGTGTTCGTGACAAATAAGACTTGTTGGGTCTTGCCTATAAGTAATGTAAATGAATCAATAGAATGGGTTTCATCATCTGTACATGCTCATGCTTTGATTAGGTTCACGTGGGCATTGTTTCCTCTATTGTGCTGATTTATCTATGGTTCATATTTAAAGGTGGATCCAAAGACGAGATTATTGTATGTCTGAATGTCTATTGTTGATCTCAAAACATCCACGGCAAAGGCAAAAAGTAGGTTCTTTAATATGAGCAGGTGCTAAAAGTGACTGGTAAGCCAATGCAGCTCATCTTTTAAGTGTTTTATTATTGTTTTATGAGTCCATGTCACCTATAAAGCTAATACTTCTGAAAATATAACCGGGTTCAAATTTTGCGGTCAAATGATGGGCTTAGTACCATCAGAATAGTTTGTTCAAACCCCATGATCTCACTTCTGGTCTCTTGCTCAGCTTTCCATTGTATTATATGCAGTCATCTTTCTCTGTTCTATGACACAATGTACTCTCAGTTTGTTAGATAACTTGGAATTTCAAACCTGAGTTTTTCTATTGGATATTCTTATGACGAATTTTCTTGTGCTTTGTGGTTCGATACTGAATTGTGGTTTGTAAATTAGTCACTAATGCTTTTGTTTTCGATGTGTCACAGTGTAAATAATAGCATAACTAACATTTGACTTTCATTGCCTTGTCTTGTGCTTGACATAGTTAAAAATAGATTCTTTATACTTCTTTAAATCACTACAATATTCTTCGGACAAATTCTGCGTTATTTGTTTAGGTACATGTAAGTTTTTGCGTTAAGCACAGAGAACACATGAAATTAGGAGCTGTTGTTCACAAGTCTCTCTGTTCGTTTTAACATGTTATGTGGTTTGAGGAATTTGTACAAAGCTCACGGATGCCAGAATTATTCAGTTTGGTGTTAATGTAAAATGGGTCATGTCATTTATTTTTGCTCATAATTTATAATGCTGTGAAATTATTTACATTATTTGTGAGATTGTGTAAATTTAGTTGCTTAAAATTCTGTATTTGACTGTTTGGAGTTACCTAATGACTAGCATATAATTAGAAGAGATAGGAAGAAGTACGTTTTAAAGAAGTGCATTTGTTGAGGAGAGCCATTAGGACAATGGCACTTCCTCATTCGTGACATACGTCTTGAATTGTGTAACATCCCTAGTCATAGATTGCAGAAGACGTGTAAAAATTTATGCTAAAAACTAATGACTGGTGCATGTGAAATCGTGGGATTACACTTTAAATAGTGAATTATTTTTTTAAGAACCAAGAACATCTTGAGCCCAAATGTTGTACATTTAAACATATATTTTGTCTTGAAGCTTATGATTAATACTAATCTTTTTCTTGTTGTGCTTTATGCTTTTGATTGATACTTTGTGTATCTTTGTACAATTCCTGTGCTAAGCACAAGACATTCTTAAGTAATGAATGCTGCAAATATACTTGATGTTCAGTAAGAGTTACTCTTTGAGATCAGTGATGTATTTATGATTCCTGGTGTTATCAAAGTGTATGTATGATATATAAACGTAAACATTAAATGTACTGTAGGAGTGTAGGGTGTGCTTTGGAAAGTGTTGTTCACTATATCTAGGCTCTCGTGTTGGAGCCCTCTTTCTGTGAACGATGTGCGACGGATCCTCCTGGATTCACCTGTGAAGTCCTGTGAACTGGACATGCTTCTGCCCTTCTGAAATAAGGAACATATTAATGCTTTTGCTCCATTTTTACATTTATTGTGTAACACTTCCCTGGCTGAGGGTTCAATTCCGGTTCTGCACAAGCGTGCAGTTGTTTTCCCTTTACTGAAGCGCCAAGGTCTTGATCCTAACGCCTCTTCTAGCTATCGTCCTATCTTTAACCTTTTCTTTATCTCTAAGCTTCTTGAACAATATGTGTTCCGTCAGCTTTCTGCCTACCTTCAATCTAACACTCTCATGCCTCCACTCCTGTCTGGATTTCGGAAATTCCACTCAACTGAATCTGTTTTGACACAATCTGTTTTGCTGATATCTTTGTGGCAATAGGTTCTAGACAGGCCACTTCTTCTTCACTCTTCTGATCACTTTATGATGTCGTCGCTGCTATTACACCTTGGACAATTCCATCCCCTTGAAGCATCTTGAGCTTTCTTTTGGATTTACTGGCTCTGCCCTGACTTTGTTCGAATCATTTCAATCATATATCTCAGATTACAACCAGGTAGTTGTCTTTGGCACCTCCCGGTCTCCTGTTCTCCGTGGTCTTAGTGCCTCAGGGCTCAGTTCTTGCTCCACTCCTCTATATCCTCTTATTCTGCTAACTTGACCTTGGTCCTCAGATCTTTAGATGTTGCTTCTATGCAATACGGTGATGACACATGATGCATTCAAATGTTATTGAATTTCTTTTCTCATGTGTGTAGATGCCATAAAAGTGTGAACAATCTCCCGATTAGATGCTTTAAAAAGCCTTTCATGCTTGTAATAGCACAAACTATTCAGACATCTGCAGGGGCTACATGCAGAGACTTTCAACGATTCTCATATGCCATGTTACACTGATGGGATTGCAGAATTCGCAGATGAAATAGATTAACATCTCTCAAACGTTTGCATTGTAATGCTGATGTTACCAGTCTACGACTGCAGTTTCCTCATCTTCAGCATCGAATGATGGCCTAGTGGCCCTAGTGGCTCTGCAGCTCTTTCACCGACGGCCAATGTACTCATTAAGCTGAATTAGCTAAGGCGTGTGTAGGCCTATAGATGAGGCTGAAATCGCAAATTTCGTCCAGGCGAAGATTTGACTGAGTGTATAGGAATAAGCCCCGGATAAAAGCATCCTCATGTTTTTGCAGAGGACGTAATCCCCTGGACACAAGCCGTAGGTCACAGGCTGCCTACTTTTTTACATCTCGCAAAGTCCACTATTTGTACACTGTCAAATGTAGACGGATTTTAAGAATGCTGGCATGTGTACACATGGTATAGGCCTACTGTAGCTCAGATAACCACGGACGTTGGTAACACATCGACAAACTTATCGGACTGACGTCTTGCCGCTCAGAGTCTGCTCATAGATCACGCGTGTTTTTCCGACGTCGCTAATACACATCGACCGACGTCGGTAACACATCGAAAAAATTGCTCGGGACCCCTTTTTCTATGGGTCTACCTTTTATTTGGACACGGTGTAGGCATAGCCCTATATATGGGTCCTAATAATATAGGCTGCAGTATTCTAAAGAATTGTAAGATTTGAGACTTGCTCACTCTAAAGACAGCCTTAATTGTTCTACCTAGTAGATCTGATCAGATTAAAATCCGATCCGAGTATAAGTCCGACTAACTGACTGCTTTAGAGTTTAGACAACGACGGAACTGGCGGATCAAATTCTGCTATGGTTGTCTTAAATGGTTGTTATGCGTAGGCCTATAGCCCATAGGCCTAATAATTGCTTTGCGTTGTGACTTCAGGACTGCTCGTCTGGCGGTGCTTAAGCTAGACGACTCTCAGGATTAGTAATTCCTCTCCAGAAAAACTGACGAAAATTAAAATGTCACAGGAGGTAGTGCAATGTTAAAGTAGGCCTAGTTAAAGCAAATAAAGGTGAAATAGGACTAATGACTAAAAAAGGCACCAACTAAATTCAGGACTTGGATATCGATTGAGAGATGAAAATTGGACGAATGACAACATTATCGACTTGCATAATTCATTCAGGCAGATAGGCATTGGTCTGATTGCAGAGGAAAAAGATTAGAAATCAAGACATTTGTTATGTATTTCTACCCTAGTTAGGCTAGTTCCCAGGTTCCTGATTTCCCCTCAGAAGGGACTAAACGCTGGTTGTCTGATTGTCTTGCATTGCTTTGTGACTATATAATGTACTGCCTGTCTTGCGTTGCGTTGTGATAGATGAACTGCTTGTATGGTTGTCTTAATTGCGTTGTGTTGTTACGAATGAATTGGTTGTCTTGCGTTGCGTTGTCTGGTTGTCTTGCGTTGTGTTGTGACTGATGAACTGGTTGTCTTACGTTGCGTTGCGACAGATGAACTGGTTGTATGGTTGTCTTAATTGTGTTGTGTTGTGACTTATGAACTGGTTGTCTTGCGGTGCGTTGTGACTGATGACCTGGCTGTCTGTCTTGCGTTGTGATGGGCTGGTTGTCTTTCGTTGCGTTGTGACTGATGAACTGGTTGTCTTGCGTTGCGACAGATGAACTGGTTGTCTTGCCTTGTGTTGTGACTGATGAACTTGTTGTCTTGCGTCGTGTTGTGACTGATGAACTGGTTGTCTGGTTTTCTTACGTTGCGTTGTCTGGTTGTGTTGCGTTACGTTGTGACTGACGGAATGAGTGTTCACTGTCCAGTCATTGTACCACATTGGGAAATGCATTTCGATGGCCGACAATAACTGCAGCGGTCTTCAATTTAAATGACAGCGAGATTGGATTTCGCAGCAATGATCGAGGTTCGTCTGGTTTAGAAGATTAGCTGATCGTATTACACGTCTCTTAAACTACCGGAATTGACTGCGTATCTATCTGACTGTGTGTTTTAGTATTCTGCTGGTTCTATGCTATGTTTAAACAGAATGGGCGATGTATAGGGGACGGCGAAACAGCGGAGAGGATGAGTTTAGCACTCTATAGTGTCATGGCACTACCATTATGCGAGAATAATGTAGATCAGTTTTAGTTATTCCTATATCTTAAATCACTGACCGTAATCCCCGTAATAAGACAATTGATCACAGTCTATAGGTATTCTAACTGTTCCAAATATCGAACAATCGCAAAACCGGAAACGTTACAGAATAAATCCAATAGGACATAATTATCGTGGATATTTGCAGGGATTCAGACTCGTTTCCCTTTCCCTGCCAATACCTAAGCTGCCGTGCTAAGCAAGAAGGCAGTAACTCAAACAAGTTGAAACTGGGTACAATGCAAAATAAGAAATCAATCTAATAGTAAAACACGGCAATTCAAATGAATGCCCTCTATCTCTTAGGTTAAACTTATGCAAGTGCTTAGCAGGCAGAAGCTGGTGGAGACAATGATAAGAAAACTGAATGCTCTTAAAAAACTTCAGTTCAATTTTATCACTGATCATTTCCAAGGTTAAGTTATCACTTAAAAGGTTACTGCGCCAGGCCCTGTGTAAGAAAGCATTTATTCTTCCCAACAATTCTGCAGAATGGAATACACCCAAGAAGGAATAGCATAGGCCTACGTGTGCCGGGAGACGATCAAAGCTTGGAAAATAATCAAAAAATTGTGTCAAGGCATTCCTTGGGAGCGAAGAACTTTTAATAGGGAAAATCGTTGACTGCACACTTTTAGAATAAATGATACATGATCATCAAATTTTAAATCATCCCGGAAGTACACTCCCAGTAATTTAACAAGACTCGTTCAACATTGTCAATAGAATCAGAAAAAGGAAGTGAAATTGGACTGGGACGAACAATTTCTTTGGTTTTAGAAAGGTTGAGAGACATTCTGTTTCGGGAGGTCCAGTCCATAACGTTCTGAAATTCTGTTTCCAGGCAGACAGGAGAGTGCTGCGGAACAAAAGGGTTAGTATCATCAGCCTCCGAGTAGGCCTACCGTTTATGCTACATATATATCTCAATTGAAGATGATCTTGATTAAATGTTTATAATGAACGAGGGAAATGTTTTCGCAGTTAAGCTCTTCCTTCTGTCTTTCTGTCTTTCCAGCTCTGAAATCCTATTAGGCCTATATAATTATTATAATCTTGTTCACCATTGTATCTACCGTGGATTCGTGTAACGCTCAGCTATATTTAATCCACATATAATTGTATAATATATATATATATATTCTAAATATATAGAGAATATTATTGGTAGGCCTACTTTGTTTTAAGAGAAAGTTCAGATAGCCGCTTCCACCCTGCTCGATATGTCAGTATAGACTGGCGTCGAATAATCCTTTATTTGGATTAGCCTATTGCGATATAATTTAAGGCTAATTAAGTTTATTCAGAAAATGTAAAATAGGCCTATAGACTAATCCTTAATAGACCCAATTTCCGTTTGACGTCGGTTAAAAATGAAGATAGAAATGTGGAAATGCATAATCGATGGCGTCTGGAGAAACCTGCATGGAAGGAAATGAAACAATGTTTCTATAGGATAGATCTACATCATCGCCATCAATTGTGCGACAACAATAACAACAGCAGGAACAGAATGGCTTTTTGTAAGCTAAGCTTATACAGGGTGTGGTAAAAAAAATGACCCCTACATCTTTTTGCCAGTATTTCCCTAAAATGTGTGAATTCTGAAACAACATTTTATAGGCTGAAAGGCAATTCATACTTACATTTAATCACCAAATCTCACGAAAAATGTTTAAACAGAACAAAAGTTATTCATGTTTTAGTGATGTCACTCACTGTTTTTTGATGGTTCAAAGAGTGTTAACAGTTTTTGCTATTATTTCCGCCAAAAGTAAAGATCCTTTAATGAAATTACACATGCTTAAAAGCTTAAAAGCAATATTTACATGTAGGGACCAAATTGTATTGAAATAATTATGTCAAACGCAACAAAAGTTGCAGCACCTTCCTTCGTAACGTCTGTTGCGTTACACTTTTTTAAATCGGCAGAATACACTCATTAAAAGTGCTGCAACGTTTGTTGTGTTTGAAATGTTTTGATGAAAGATGGTGGATTCATGTAAAAATAAATTGCCTTTAAACCTGTAAACTTTCATTTTAAAACATTAATTTTTACTAAAATATTATCAAGAAACTGTTTAGTGTTACTTGAACTATCAAAAACCAGTGGGTGACGTCACTAAAAGATGAATAACTTTTGTTCTGTTCGAAATAAGTTGGTGAAATTTGGCAATTATATGTAAATATGAAATGCCTTCCAGCTTGTAAAATGTTGTTTAAAAGTTCCCACTTGTGACGGAAATATTGACAAAAAACATGGGGGTCATTTCTTGCCTCACCCTGCATACGGTAATGAAAAGATTTCCGCCAAGTTGTGCTTGATGATAAAAAGCAAAAACCAATTACTGAGTGACCAGCATATCTCTGTACGCGATCAGGCAAATTGTGAAGCGTATTTTACTGCCGCAATACAACATCAAACCAATTTGAATAGCGTCTGATTTACAAAGAAGGAAGGATGCAATAATATTTTAAAACACTAGCCTACGTAGCCTACAGGCTACTGCTGCAGGCTTCTCAAGGTTTTGCATCAGTATGGCCTTATAATCATTCATAATTATAGGCCTATTCAATCGTAGTGAAGAGCCATATTTATGACACTATAGTATTCTTTTATTAAAACACCAGGGTTAGCATTTTGACTTACCGCTGAGTTACTGTGTAAGATTTTTGATAGTTCAAGTAACGCTAAACAGTTTATTGCTAATATTTTATACTGGCCATTTCATAGTATCACCATGAGATAATCAATCAACGATATTTATTAAATGCTTGCAAAATTTGGAGGACATGAGTCTCCATCCGCCCCACCTCAATTTTGTTTGGGTGGAGGACCTTCCCTTAATTGTCCTGCCCTAAGTCTCCGCCCTGCCCTCTGTATTTGAAACATTCGCTAAAGTTCATTAAATGCTCCCATTGGTGTAATAAACCCGAGCAAACTTTTGTCTCCGACGGTAACAGCCAATGTTGTCATAAGCTGTCGTTAAACCGATGAAACATATACACACACCATTATACACCGCTTAGCCGCTACACGTCTCTTTGTTTGAACATTGTACGCTAATTCAATGCGTCATCAGCTGTAGCAATTTTCCCGAATCCCTTTGGAAATAAGAAAACCGTGAGCACTATTAGGCCTTTGTCGACCTGACTTAAAGCATAAATGATAGCCTACAGCGGGCACCTATATAATGAACCTTGCATGACTTAATAGGCCACTGGCTGAACATTGGCTGAGTTCAAAATGAGCGGCGAGAAAATTATACGAAATAACGAATTGACGCTCTATATAGACACGCAAGAATTATTTCAACAACCGGAACGGCGCTCCGGTCGTCAAAATAACAACCAGAACGGCATTCCGGTGCGTTCCGGTCCCAACTGATCCCTGCAATAGGCTCTGGGCTTTGATATGATCATGGCGGTGCACACTCTCCTCTTAAGTCATGCGGTTGACCTGTAAGCAGACGGTTGTCGACTAGTGCTGCACTCTTAAGACTTGAGTGATATTGATCCAGCGGGGTCTGGGGCGAAGCCCCAGAAGCCAGAGGAATTTTGATAATTCGATTCCAAAATGAAGTACATTTTTGTCCTTTTTTACTATTTTTAAACTGCACAAAACAGCTTTTACAACTGCACAAATTTGATTTAGAATTGCACATTTGTGTACAGCTGCACGCTAAAAAAAAGTCCTGATGCATTCCTCAAGCGCGTCGGACCTATTATAAGCCTGTATTTTAAACATTCGCACTGTCTGGTATAGGCCTACGTCACAGATTTTCATTCCGGTAAGGATCACAAATCACCGATCTTTTCATTTGGCCACAGATGGTAGTGAACGCGGTTTGCGTCTATAGATAGAAAGAGAAATGAAATCTCGTAAGGTGTTCTATGGATGATTTACGTCTCTAATATGAACGTTGACAAACGATATCCTCTCCGTCTGCGCAGAATACTCCAACAATTTAATTTTCTTTCTGCATGGATGGTATTCGTTGACCCGACTCCGACCCGGTCTCCCATAGAGGCCTAAATCCATCGGCGTCTTTCTTCGCGCCCACAGATGCTGCGCCCACTCTCGGTCCGAGTTATCGGCGTTGCTCAGCAACAGTGCATAGGCCTAAATCGCATCCTCTTGGCTGTGCCTTCACGGATCGTTAGATAAACGATCACGTAAAGCATGGGACGCGGTAGTGTAGTGGTGAAGGTCACTGCTTCGCAACCGATAGGTTGTGGGTTCGAATCCCACCCACCGCGTAAGGACCTTTAGCAAGTCCTTCACTCACAATTGCT
>JAQFXW010005515.1:0-10355 GCA_034693945.1 Dendrobaena attemsi
TATCCACAAGCCAAATAAGTATATATATATATATATATATATATTGCTAATAAGTATATAATACCGGTATATACTTATTTGGCTTGTGGATAGTAGAATCTATAATATATATATATATATTATATATATATAAGAATAACATTTGTCAGGGTATTGAAAGATTTGTTCACAAGTGTGGAGTTCATGACAACGACGACGACGACAACGATGATGATGATGATGATGATGATGATGATATGACTCGAAGCGTTGGCAGTTTGGCATAGACGATCGAAAGACGCTGTCGTCTATTGCCATTGACTTCGGGCTGAATCCAATTCAATTAGAATGCCATCTTCGTACATATGTAGCTTAAGCATTCCCGAAACAATTGTTTCGATTCAGCTGCAGTCATACAATGACCCATTCAACTCCATTAGTGTCCAATCGAAAAGTCTTGAAAACTGACAAATCTTAACCTCAGCAGAGAAGGTTTATGGTAATGTAGACCTACATGAAAATTGCCCAAATGAGCCCTGCCATTCGAATGTTAACTATTTAAAACAGAAACCCACGAACAATGGGTTTGCTAATCAATTGTCATAGTTTTCGGCTATACTAGTAGGCCCTAAAAACGGACCCTATCATTATGAGTAAATGCATGTCCTATAAAATGGAATTTTGTACTATATTGGAGCAACTTTCAAGTCGGTACTTAGGAACCACTCTATAACTATGACTGACAAAGGGTTACACAGACCGCAGGCAGGGGCGTCTACACCATGGAATCCTTGGAGCAAAATGCTCCATTTCAGAAATGGGGGAAGGTTTTTTTATCGAGGGAATTGTAACTGTTTAAACATCGCATATCACTGAAATCTTATTACCATAATTTTTCAAGCATCTATGCGTGACTAAAGTGAAGGGCATGCATAATAACGGAAAGAACATTTTGTTACTAAGGGGGCCTAAATGAAGTGGCTAGAATGGACTCCACTTGGCAGTAAATGCTCTAAAATGCGTTGTCGGCTGGGGCCAAGCCCCAGACCCCACTGGGGGAGCATCGGAAGCTTCCCAGACCCCCTAGTCGTAGAAGATATTGTCCCAGTAGTCAGAATTTGTTAAATATGCACTGATCTACAGTGGCTATAGAAGGGGGGAAATAGAGAGAAATTGGGGTGGAGGTGGAAGTTGCTCCAACGTCTCAGGGGGGATTGACGCCCCTGACTGCAGGCGTGATGAGCAGAACACCAATTAAGAACGAAGCTGGATAGCCAAATAACTTTAACCGATACGTTATACTTTTAATTCTAAAGCTGAGCATCTGAGCAACAGCTTGGGCTCCATATAGGCCTACAGTTAAATTCGACTCCTGTTAAGCGTTTTATAATTTTTTACTTATCAGCTCGGATTCGGTATAATGTATATAATATATAAAGACAATTATGTTTATGAGAATTATGATGATTATTTTGATTATTGTGTTTTTGAACAGTATTGAGTGTTATTAATATCTTTATGCAATGAGATAAACATGATCTCTCAGGAACTTGATAATTCCTCTCTAACGACGCAATCATTCTGAAAATGACCCTACACTCACCTCTGTTCTAGTAATGTTATTACTATATTGATCAGTATCAATAGACTTATCAGTTTTATTATTGTCATTATTATCTTAACCAATGACCTTCATTAGTATTATTATTATTAGTAATTTTATTATTAGTCTTACGACCAGTGACTTGTACAATTACTACAACCATTCTTATTACTGTCATCAGTATTTTAAAATAACTTAACTGAGTTTTTACTGAAAACAGACGTCAATAATTGGCAGCTGGAGGCCCAAACGCCGAGCGGTCGTGTATACATACTGCTGGTGATTCAGAGTCTCTTCTTCGTCATTGCATGTCAGCTTAATATGCATTCGAACGACAGGTGACCGGAGGACATTTTGGCAGCGAACCGAAATGGCCGACGGTATAATCGAGATTCCATCGCTTTGTCCCGTGTGCGTATAAATAAGGCATTGTTGGAATGGACAGGAGATCAGATCTCAGGCTGACGGTAGTCTACAAGCGACGTATGGGCCGATCTGAGTCTTTGTCAGACACATCGCCTATCGTAATCGTAATCGTAAACTCAGAATTTCTAAAGCTCTACTTGAAGGTCAAGCGCAGATCACCAGCCAATTCCCGAGCGCTGCGTCGAATCAGAAGGGTTGTCCATGGGCAAGTTCGTGGTGGTCGAGGGTAGAGAATCTGGGAGGTCAGAGGAGGCATAGCAGCTGTTAAGGTGAGTGTCGTTTGGGAGGGTGGTTAGGCAGCGGGGAATAAGAGGAGTCGGAGTCGGGATACGAGTGGTTGAAAAGATGAGATTTCAGTTTCGAATGGAAAGCACGAGGGGTGATAGACGGAGGAGGCTGATGATGATGAATGATTGGTATTGATAACAGGGAGCCAGAAAATTTGCGGAATTCAGCCGGTAGCTCGTGCCAGAGGCGGGGTGCGGAGTAAGATATTGCTCTGTTGGAGAATTTTAGGCTACTTGTGATTGAAGGTCAAGAAAGGGTGAGGTAGGCAGATGATCTGGTGGAACGGGTTTCTTGGATGACAAAAAGTTCACTTAGGTATTTTGGCTGTGATGATTGAAAGGAATTAAAGGTAATATAACGGTAATAACTTTTATGTGTCTTGAATTAAATGGAAAACACTGTTCCCATTGGAACAGTGTTGAAGCTCTACGGTGGCGCATTCGGCCGCCATTTGAATGTCCTGCATCTGCTAAGATATGCCATCTGTGTGGAGGTACGGTAACTGTAGGTCTAAATGTCGTCAAGCAACAGTAAGTATCAATCATGTGATTAGATGTGTGCACGAAGTTGGCTATAGTCGCAAAATAATTAGTTGTTCCTTAATTCATTGGCGTCTTTGTTGTTCCGCTACTAATTTTAAATCAGGAAGTATATTCTTGAGATGGGATGACTTGCTTTGAATATGCGTCAGATTGAAGACTGCTTGGGGAACAGTGAACGTCGGCTACAAACTCGAGTCTGGCAAAGGCAAAGAATCCGCAGAAGATGGTGAAAAAGAAAACGTTGAAATGGAAGCCGCAGCCTTTCGCTAAGATCTCTTAGACATTGGCTAATGCCGAAAATATTCAAATCGTGTGGAAGTTAATTTTGTCTACTCTGCATGACTTATCCTTTGCTACAACATGCTCTGATTTGGCTGTGAGTCTAATCTGCCAGTCGTCAGCCACCTTTGGACTATTACTCTTTTATCCTACACTTGCCTCGGAATCACGAAGCTAAAACTGGTTTTGACTATCGGCTCCTTTTTCTCTATAATTATGTGGTTCTAGGACCTTCGCTTGAGTGAGTGTCGCAATAGAAAAAGACTATTTAATTTCTATATTGAATGGCTTTGTTAAGTTTCTTTGCTCTGTTAAAATATGATATTGATCTAACTGATTCAACTTGCTATTCTCTTCGTAGATCACGCATCTTACATTGCATCAAATAGGACAAGGACGTGTTTACGCGTATTCAACAGCTCGTCCTTCTCCAGAACGGCTGAAGAAGTGAAATCTCTTAGGTCTGCCGAAAATGTTTTGCACCGAACGTGCATGATATACACTTGGCATGACGTCGCCCAAGGAGGATCCACTTGCTTCGCCTATGTGTGTGTGCTACATGCTCAACAGGCGTCTACACCCAGTTGGGTGTACGTCTGCTTGATGCGTGGCATGCGCCAATAAACCACCGGTGAGACAGTGCGTCCTCCCTCGGTGAGAATTCATACCTAACACCTACATTGTCTACGTGACATTACACTGTGTACCTTACTGACTGTACATCCGTCACGAATCATACACCGTTCATACGCCGGGCACTATATAATCGTCGAATACGCGGCAATCGAGTGAACACGTTAATTTTTTTTTCAGTGCATCCTCCCTCTGGTGACTGCAGGCCAAGACTGCCTATGCGTGAAGACGTCAATGCGACACACCTCTGGGCTGTAGTCGGAACTGCCTCTCCGTATGTACATGTATTAGTAGACTTGAAGAGGCGGTTTAGAAATAGCCTATATGAATAAAATAAGGAACCAATAATGTTGATCATTCTCAATAGGCGTACAGAGGCAGATTCTGTTATCATTGCAGACTAGCCTATCAAGTTTCATGGGGTCTCCGGACAAGTTTTACCTTTAACCATAGGAATCATAGCAAATAAATAAATAACATGAATAATCGATTCTAACTAGGCTTAAACCGAATAGATAGACCGTTCCTATAGGCCTATATAACTACTGAACTCTTACCATCTACTTTCGCCTCTTCATACTCCTTCGATCGATACATTTTGGAATATTTGGGGTGCTTGAGTCATTTCCCAACAACATTTGAGTTTCCCCAAAGCTTCAAATATCCCCCATGTTTGGACGTAGGCCTTATATAGGCCTACTTGCTTCAAGTCAGCCTCGTTTTGCGTTGCTAATAAGATGCAGAAAATCGTACAAGATCGTGTAAGGGGCTCTATTTAATTACAGAAATTCCCCATTAGCTGGTTTCTAAAGCAATTAGCTCTATGGGCTAATGGTTATTCCCCAGTTTATGAATAAATAACCTTAGGCTACGGATTAATAAATGCCCCATAGCCGGTTATTATGTTGTCAATCCAATAATATTGTAAGTCAGACCGGATATGATATGCGCCATAACCAATTCGAATCTGCTGTCAAAATAGAAAAATCGACGAATGACTAAAAATACATATGAAAATTTAGGGAGGAAATGGCGCATATTTTGTCTTTTGTCCATGGGCGCAGAAGACCCTAGCTACGCTATTGAGTCTAACAATCGAAGGGCATAAGAAATCTGTGTCACGTTAGAAAGCATTAGGTCTAGATCGAAAATCACTGATCCAATATTGTTAGGTGTAAAATTAGAAATCCTCGCGGAACAAACAGTCTGTGAAATTATATTTGGAAATGGAAATCTAGAATGGCTAAATAATTTACCATAACCATAACCACACTTTTTATTGACTCCAGTGTAAAATTTTACAGTAACAATTTTTTAGCAAACAGACTTTGACAATGGAGGAACTTGGAGAAACCTAAAAGGGCCTAAGCCCCGCTAACAAGGGTTACCATAAAATAAGGTACAGAGCATAATTTCAAAGAGGACAATCACGGTATATATAGTGCAGTGAAAAACTAAGAAGTTAATTAGTGTAGGACTTAACTAGTTCACTAAAACACACACCATAAGATTTACGTACTCTTGGAAAAGATGTAAATGCGTAATTGAGTTTTGAACAAACGAAAGGTTGTGATATTTTTCAGTTGAATTAATAGGCTATTCCATATTTGGGACCAGCACTTTTTAAGAAAAATTTCCTTGAGTTAGTATGAGTTAAAACTCCTCTGAAATTTGTTGCAGATCTTATTTCATAGTGGTGTTGGTTAGAGGTGGAATGGAAATAATTGACAGATATTGGTGGAAGAGAACGAACTCGATACTTAAACATGAATTCAAAAATTTTGATAGTTTTGATTTGTTCAGGTTGTGGACTTATAAACTGATGAAAGCGTGGAGTTGAGGATGCACGGAATCCCGATCCTGAAATGGTAGACATATTAATTATACCGGTACTCGTCTACTTTGCTTGATGAAATGCTATATCCAAGGTGAGTCTTTTCTAGATAACTGGATACTGGGTTGATCCTCTGGAATTCTTGCTACTGCAGCAGTGATGGCTTGCAGCTCTCCTCAGCTGCTTGCTAAAGTTCTTCTCCACAGCCTCTACAGTGATATTGTGATTGCTGTGACGAACCGTGGCATGAGACACGACGACCCTGTTGTTCATCATCTCGTGGGTCTCCTGCCTCCGAGGATACAGCTTCCGGAAGCGACAGCATGGACCGCGGACCGTCAACGGATGGAAGAGGCTCTGACGAAACGATCTGCTGAAGGTGCAGTAGAGGAGAAAGTTCAAGGCCGAATTGACGGTCAGCAGGAGATCGCTGACCTCTCGCAGAGCCCTGACGAAGTAGGTGGCTTCGTAGTAGCCGTACCCGAAGAGCGTCGACATGACGGCGTCCGGAGTGACGCAGGCGACGAAGACGACGACGACGGACACGAGCATCAACGTTATCCGATGCCTCGACGAAGAGAAGGTCTTGCCGCCGACGATGGGCCGCGTCTTACGAAACGTCAGACTGGATCGAAGCGACTGCACGATGAGTCCGTTGAGCACGCAGAGGATCGTCAGCGGAATGACTGATCGCAGGAGGTTCTGGATCCAAGTGTACGTCTCGACGAAGTCCTCGTTCAGCCACAGGTCGGTCACTTCGACCCAGACGCTCGAAAAGTTCGTCCGATTGTCCGGTCGTCCGGTCACCGTTCGGTAGCGTGCTCCAAGCGGAACGGTAAGAACGGTCATCGAAAGGAAGACGGTCATACACGTAATCCGTGCCGTATGTACGTTGCATATGTCTCTGCTTCTGACCGCATGACACACTAGTATGTAGCGTTCGGTGGCAACAGACACAGTCAACCACGCAGTCGTGCAGACGGACATGTTGAAGAAGTAGTGCGCGTACGGATACAGGTAAACGTACGCTCGTTCGCCCGTTTCGCGATCTACGGTTACCATTAGTATGACGAGAAAGTAGAAGCTGTCGTTGATCAGCTTAATTGCGTCGGAGAGAGCCATTGCTATGAGATAGGTCTTCGTCGAGAGGCGCATCTTCTGGCGCGAAAGAATGACGACACTGATGACGTTTCCGGTCAGACCGAAGAGACAGACGACCGGATAGCAAAATAGTCCGGTGACGAACTGCGCCTTCAGGTAGAGATCTTTGTATTCATCGCTGTCGTCTTCTTCTTCTTCGATTGAATCGATGGAATTCGTCATCTCTACACTCAGGTGCCTTTGCCTTTAAAACAACACCAATGAACCACATACGATGATTTTCAATTGGAGGGGATGGAGCGTCTAACCCCCGCGAAGTCATTTGAATAACGTCACTTAAAAAAAACTGATGACCCTTTCTAGTCATTACTTCTAAACAAAACTGCCGACCTTTTCCCCTAAAGACCTTTTCCTCTAAATTTTGCAAGAAAAGACTATTTCTAATGGAGCACTGCTCCAATTCCTCTGTGGTGTAGACGGGGGGAGACGAGATTGAAATGCAAAGAGACAACAATATAGACAAATTTAGGCCTACAATACATCCGTAACTATATAGGGCCTGTAGACCTATTATGTCTCAGAAAGAAAACAGAAAAAGAAATGAGCACCAACAGCTACTACGATTTAATTTATACAGCCGGTTTTAAAAAGGCGTTAGAATTTTGCCATAACAGAATTTAGCTTAGGCCTTATAGGCTGAGCTCGTGATTTTGAATGACCGATTTCGACACACGAGCACTATCGCGAAGCACAGTTAAAGTAGGCTGAAAACTGTTACGCCTATGATACATGTTATTGTATTGTATTGTATTTGTGAATTAATAAAGCGCTTCTCACAGCATTTGCTCTTCAGAATGTTATTATAACCACACTTTAACCACACTTTTATTGCATCAATGCATGAATTTAACAAGTGATTCGCGTGACAACATAGAAGCCGAGGAGCAAAGGGAGAGACCTAAGTCAAGGCGCAGAGCCACAGAAGCAGTAGCAGGCTATACAGTAGGCAGTAGGCCTACACGTCACCACTGTAATCTTCTAAGTCATACATCAAAATAAAATAATGTCTCCAACAAAAGCCTGGTCGACAGTAAAAACGTGTAATTTCACTCCGAACAAAGACGAACTGACAATAATTTTAAATTTACGCGCAGAGAGATGCAATCGCATGGCGGCATGTGAATGTAGGCTATTGTACGACTTATAAAATTATTTAGCAGGCATAAAAATTCATATATAGATATATATATTATATATATTTGTTAAAATATCAATATATCAATATGAACTTATATATAATGTAGTTTTAGTTGTTGTGTGGAGGTGCCATGGAATATGGAAATATGAGGCGATCGAGCTGGCTATGGACAGAGTGGAATGGAGAAGATGCTTTCACCGATGTGCAGGGAATGCACGAGAAGGAATAGTAACGACCTATAAGGAAAGGTCAGTGGGTAAATGGCGCCTACTGTATAGTTTGGGTGAGCAGTGGGAACTCTCAAGTTTGATTTGTATGTGTTACATGGTTCTTTTGCATTGGAGCAGTGGAAACTCAAGCACAGAATTTTGGGAGCAGTGGGCACTCGTTCCCACCCACTTTAAATCCTGAGTAAGGTAGGCCTATATATAGTTTAAAAAATGATATCACTATCTTCTTGTTATGATTGCGTCGACCTATGTGGGCGTATTAAAGAATAATGTGGCGTGGTTCTGGCATCTAGTGCCTATTGATCCAGTAGACCTTATAATGACAACACGTATGCGGCACCTTTTTGCGTTTCGCAAAGGTGCAATATCATGCTGAAACATACCTAGATAATTTATTAAATATTATTTTATGAAATTATAAGAATTTGGCTTCAACTTGAATGTGTATGGCTGTTGCTTAACGTGTAGGGCTGTAGGCCTACGCTTACTTACTTCCAAACAACTAAACTTGTTGTCTGCTTAATTATGCCAGACATGAAAGCCGCGCTACAAAACTCAATTCAATTCAAAACATTTTATTATTCCCAAGATCAAAGTACACATTAGTGTACACTGTATAGTAGTGCGAGTAATAATGGGAAACCCAGAAAGGTCCTAACTTCAAAGACCCACTAGGCCTATAATTATAAACAGGGTTACTTGTTGGACACAATACAGTAATGATGACCGAATGATGACTTATTAGCTATAGATTAAATTTGATTAATTTTATACAAAGAATAAATAGCTGATGGCATGACGTTCGTTCAACATCAAGTCATCCCTCTATATAAGAAGCCTATTCTGCCTGTGTCTGAAATTAGTCCTAATGTAAGTTGCTTATTTCGCATCTCTCTCATCCAATCAGCGCGCTAGCGTACACACAGCGGACAATTAGCCTATATTGGGACAATAAATGTTAATAGGAAAACGTGGAAACGATACAGCCTGCTCATAAACCACAATGACAGTTTTGCCAGCTTAATATTGCATCAGTTGTATGCTGTATCATAATTGCTATAGGACCGTTTAGGACGAATATTGCTGGTTGTAGGCCAATAGGAAAAACGAAAACATGGGTAAATTAGATATGAAATCGCCGTCTATTACTCCGCATTTCTGTAGTAGCCCAGTACTAGCCTAGCTAGCTATATGTGGGTTTGCAGTGCACGTATCGAGTTCGAGTCCAATGCCTGCCGACACTCAGAGATTTAGCATCTCGGGATAGTACATTGGGCGTGTGTGGAGCAGTGGTGTAGTCGTCGCTTTGCGTCCGAAGGGTCGCAGGTTCGATCCAGACCCGAACCACCGCGTAGGGACCTTGAGCAAGTCGTTCACCCACAGTTGTTTGTGGCGCTTCGGCGTGAAAATTCCGACACTCCTTCGGGCTGTAGTTGGGACCGCCTCTAAGTAGTGGACTTGAAGGGACGGTACAGAAATGTTCAAATAAGTAAAAATATATAAAAAGTAGCATAGGTCTACACGCCCTTTAAGTACAGCCTTCACCTTCATGTATAAGTTATATTATTGTATGATACCTAAAACAATGGCATATTATTTACTTATTTATACATAACGCATTAACGCCCCATAAAGAAGATTAGGCTACTTAGAGGCATACCCGAACCAGCCCCATGCTGCGAAAGAGCACAGTATTTAAGAAAGGCATAGAAGGTAACAATAAAAGAAGAGTCTTTTGGTAGTAGCATGGCTAAGCCACTAAGTATACATTTGTATCATATTAATAAGTTGTATTGTATTTACAACACACTTAATAATGTCTATTATAATATGACCATACATATGATATATATTAGGCCTATTAAATCCTTCAGTCATCCATTAAGAGTCTCTCTCTCCGTCGCGTTAGTCAGAAATCTCGACAGTGTTATTTGAAATTCTAATCACGAAGTCGAGAGAACACCTGCTTCTTGCTCATCAAGTGTCGTGCAGCTGACAGCGAGTTGTCCAAAACCATAATAATTATACAGACGACACGCGACATAATCCATGTAAACTGATCTGACTAGAATATCAGATTATGCCGGCGATGAGAAATCAAAACTTGTGCACGCTAAGTTTTGTGCTCTCATTACACCGCTGCTGCAAGTTCGACAGGAGTTAAGCTTGATGGGACGCGGTAGTGTAGTGGTGAAGGTCGCCGCCTCGCAACCGAAAGGTTGTGGATTCGAATCCCACCCAC
>JAQFXW010005516.1:0-10354 GCA_034693945.1 Dendrobaena attemsi
TTCTACCCTGCTAGCCTTGCCGCTATTGGTCCGCCACTGCTTATTCGTCAGGTTCACCCTGCTTATTTCGCAGCTAGATACTTTGTTGAAATATTATATTACAGAATGAAAAGCCAAACGTTTCATAATGTCTGGAAGTAGCTGATGGTGCAGGGTAGGCCTTCTGAAAACCAAATCGCCATCGTACTGGACTATAATTGGCTGAACTTGTGCAAGAAGGATGACCTCGCCTTTGGCAGCAGAAATTTCAATTGATTATTGTGTGTCAACAAATAAGCTTGGTGGAGCAGTGGGATAGTCGCTGCCTTGCGTCCGAAAGGCTCTCTGGTTCGATTCAGACCCCAATCACACGCAATTGTTGATAATAGTAAAACACATTATTATTTCAATATAAGGCATAAGTAAGGTTTCATAAATCAGTCTTGTTGTCAAGATCTGAAACATCAAAATCAAGACCAAGACCTTGAACTTCAAAACCAAGACCATGGCTTTGAACCTCAAGACCAAGATCAAGACTAAATTAAACAGAAATGAATATCTACTTGCTTAAAGCTAATTCAATTTATATATAAACCACACAAGTTATAAAAATTTCAAACGCAACAAACGTTCCAGCACTTTTAGTGAGTCTACATGCTGCATTCTGATGATTTAAATAACTTAAGCTTACAAAAAGTGTTATCAACAAATGAATCAGCCATGATGGAACATGACGTAGGCTAGGCTTAGTGGAAAGCGTAGGCTACATGTGTATAACTTGCGGCAATCGAATACTAAATCATCGACGATGTAAGCTAATATGTTACATGTCAGTTGATCGAGTAGGCCTAACTGGTTCCGCATCGTTTCAAACTACATTAAGATGGTTAATCGATCCTTGCAGGTTTATTTAATTGGTCATTTACAGCCTATATGGGCTACAACACTACTAAAAATTTGGAAATTAATTTGAGAGATGTAAACTCTGCGAAAACCAAAATATGCCCAAATATCAGATGTAACCTTATCGAGAGTCATCGAAGGGATGGAATGGAGGAGGGGGGGGGGCTATAAGCGAGACATTGGCTTCCTACAGCGGTGACCAGACTGTAACAATGCAACATGTGCGCTATAATAAGAAACACTGAACTAGACTAGAGGACTAGAGGACGCGATAGTGTAGCCAGAAGGTATAAGGTTCTTATCTGCAAGTTACTCACCATTCAGTAATAACTGAAAGACGTTCAGAGGGCAGTGATTGTAGGCCTACATCGACACTGGATCACCGCATCACTGCTGAACGCTTTCTTAAGATTTAAAAATCTAAGAGTATGAGGCCTACATGATACATCGTTCTCTGAGCTGCAGACTAGGTTAATTAAGTTAAAGAGTAGGCCTATACTGAGTTACTGAGTAGGCTGAACTACAGAGGCCACTCCAGAGAGAATGTTCTTTTAACGTGTGCAATTGCTTGTCATGACCATGCAGTATTTTCTTACTACTTAATTCTTTATGAATGCACACCGTCTAAGTAAGAGTAAATGAATGTTGCGTGGAAAGGATCGTTTGATCGGTTTGAATAAAACTGATCGTACGACAGAATGTAGGATTTCATTACGTTACATATGCTACGTACATCTGATGGCTGAGTGATCGTTCATCTGCAATGTACGTATACCACCGCCTCGGTATTCCATCATCTCGACCGCCTTTACGATCATCCGTCCCTCTGGCATTCGCCTACAGTATATACACCCAACCAGTCACCACCATAGTCCTCAAGCAATTGAGTAGAAGTCGGTTCTTTTTAGGTTAACGCTTAGTCAACATGTCCGTCCGTTCGTTCGTTCGTTGGCTGGTTAGTAGGGCGACGATGAATCTCTTCAGCTCACCTCATCTATCATTCCGCCCTCCATCTCACACTCCTTATGTTTGTCTGTTTGTCTGTCTCTTTTGTTCTCTTTCCTCTTTTCTCCCCAACTCTGTCTGTCTCTTTCTTCCTGTCTCTTTGGTTTTCTCTTACTCTATATCCCTCTCCCTATTTTCTGTACATATCCTCCGTCACGTCTGCCTGTCTGTCTGTCTGTCTGTCTCACTTATATCTCGCCGCCATATGTAGATGTATCTTTCTCTTCTTTTCTAGGTGCTTCCGTTTCTCTCTTTGTCTCTTTCTGCGCCTGTCTCTGTCTCTGTCTATGTATATCTATCCGTCTGTCTGTCTCTGATCTCAACGCCGCCGGTGTGTGCCTGCGCAAACTCGCTTATAGCCTACGTAACGAAAATGTATAGGGTCTACTAACATAAGACCGAAGAGAGAAAGAGAGAAACGGTCACAGACATTCTAGAGAAGGAGAGAAGAAACTAAGGTTCAGACATTCGATCAGAGACAACATCGGAAGAAAGTGAAAAATCAAGAGTAATGGCAAGAGTCAATTTGATTTGCAACAGTAAGGAAACGTCTATAGCTTCGGAAGGAGGATAAAAGGGAATCCGTTTTCTCTAATGAGGATCTTATTTGTTCTTTATTTTAGCTCGGAAAACTCCAGTGATTATCAAACAGGGTCCGCAGGATAAAGTCTTCAAAGTCGGAGAGACCGTCAGACTTCCCTGCCTGGCTAACGGCGTTCCTACCCCAACGTGAGCTCATTAATTAAACAAAACGAATTTTAGGCACCGAACTAAATAAAATGTGTTGATGAATTTATGTGGACATTATTGAATTATTATAAAGAACGTCAGGACTTGAGCTTGAGGTCTATAATTATGTAAGGCTTAATAATAAATAAATAAAGCGACTAATTATAGATGTATACAAATTAATTTGAGCATGTATGTACGACTTTGTGTGTGTAGATCTACAGAGTGAGTAAAAAATGACATCCCGAAGTTGTTTTGCCAATATTTCCGTCAAAAGTAAGAATTTTCAAATAAAATTTCCACAGGTTGAAATACAAATCCTATATACATACAACTGCCAAATTTCACCAAAATATTTCAAAGAGAACAAAAGCTCATCAACTATTAGTGACGTCACCCACTGTTTTTTATAGTTTGATTAATATTTAACAGTTTTTTTAATATTTCCGCCAATAAAGAATGTTTTAAACTGAAATTCTACGTAGGCCTATTTTAAGACAATTCATATGTACATATGAGCATCATATTTCATCAAAATATTTCAAACACATCATAACTTGCAGCACTTTTAATGAATCCGCCTACTGAATTCTGATGATTTTAAAACGTGTAACGCAACAAATTTCTCTCAAAATAGTGCTGCCACTTTTGTTGTGTCTGACATATTTTGATAACATTTGGTCGTTGTATGAAAATATGTACTGTCTTCGAGCGTGTGAAATTTCATTAAAATATTTCTACTTTTGGCGGAAAAATCAGGAAATAACTGTTAAATTTTTTGAGCCATTAAAACAGTGGGTGACGTCACTAATAATTGAATAACTTTTATTCTCTTTGAAATATTTTGGTGAAGTTCGGCAGTTATATGTAAATATGAATTGTATCTCAGCCTGTTAAATTTTATTTGAAAATTCTTACTTTTGACAGAAATATTGGCAAAAGACGTAGAGGTCATTTTTTTACTCACCCTGTATATCTCCTCTTACAGTTCACTACTATTCAGAGGTGGTCTCGATACAGGGTGAGCAAAAAAAATAACCCCCTAAGTCTTTTACCAATATTTTCGTTAAGAGTGAAAATCTTAAAATAAAAGTTTACAATCCGAAAGGCACTTCATAATTACTTATACCTGCCAAAGTTCGCTAAAATATTCAAAATAGAACAGAAGTTATTCAACTTTTAGTGACGTCACTCACTGTTTTTTATGGTTCAAAAGTCTAACCGATTTTTGATAATAAAATGACCCCTATGTTTATTGCCAATATCTCCGCCAAACGTAGGCATTTCTAAATAAAATTCTACAGTCAGAAAGGCAATTCATACTTACATATAACGGCCGAATTGCATCAAAATATGTTAAACAAATCAAGAGTTATTCAACTTTTAATGACGTCACCCACTGATTTCTTAATGGTTGAAGTAGCGTTTAACAGTTTTTTGCTAATATTTCCGCCAAAATTAAATATATTTTCATGAAATTCTACATTCTTAAAAGTAATTCATATTTATATGTAGCGGCCAAATTGTATCAAAATAGCTCAAGCACAACAAAAGTTCAATAGAATTTGGTCACTGTATGCAAATATTAGTTGCCTTTAAGACCGAGAAATTTCATTAAATAATATTTATTTTTGGTGGAAATACTTACAAAAAACTGTTAACCGTTTTTGAACCATCAAAAAACAGTTTCTGACGTCACTAAAAGTGGAATGACGTTTGTTCTGTTTGAAATATTTTAATGAAATTTGGTAGTTATACGTAAATATGAATTGCCTTTAAACTTGTAAATTTTATTTAAATATTCCTGCTTTTGAACGAAATATCAGGAGAAACGTAGGGGGCTCATTTTATTGCTCACCTTGTATACAGGGTGTTTTTTTTAAATGATCCCCCTACTCTTTTTCACAATATTATCTTTTAAAGTGCGAATTCTTTAATAAAATTTTACAGACTAAAAGACAATTCATATTTAGGGCCTACATATAACGGCCAAATTTAACTAATACATTTCATACAGAGCAAAAGTTATTAAACTGTTAGTGACGTCACCCACTGTTTTTTGACGGTTCACAAACGTTTAATTTTGCAAGCTTAACCGTAATTTACATTTAATTCTAACGACCGAATTATATCAAAATATTTCAAACGCAACAAAAGTTACAGCACTTTTTCTTGTAAAATGTTTTGCGTTACACTTTATCGAATTATCAGAATAGGCTACAGTGGGTGAACTCACTAAAAATGCTGTAACGTTTGTTGCGTTTGAAATACTTTGATAAAATTCGGTCATCATATGTAAATTTGAATAATTGCCTTCAGCCCTAGAAAATTGCATTAAATGAGTTTACTTTTGTCGAAATTGTTAGAAAAACTGTTAAACGTTATTTGAACCATCAACAACAGTGGGTGACGTCCTTAATAGTTGAATAAGTTTAGTTTTGCTCTGTCCGTAATATATTGGTGAAATTTGGATGTCTTATGTAAATATGAATTACCTTTGAATCTGTAAAATTCGATGAAATAATTTCAACTTTTAACGAGGATATTGGCAAAAGACGTAGGGGGTGCATTTTTTTTAATAAACACCCTGTGTAGGTAGCACTATACATACCGTCTATGGTAGCAGTTTCAAATTCGTTCTTCAGAACGAGATTTCTAAAAGCGCGTTCTAGTTTTTTAAAGAGCATCAGAGGTCGATTCCAAATGCAATTTCTAGAGCGACTTAATTGGTAAAACGAGACACGCGTTGAACCACTAAAATGCAGAAATGACTTCCTACGTTGTACATATTAACATGTAGTGTAAGACATACTGAAACCTAATGTTGTGTTAACTAGCAATGCTCGTCAATGAGTTTGAATTATGCAACGATGTGTTGACATGATGCTATTCACTTCCTGAATCGTGATCCGCAATCCGCATACTCTCCTGATCTGTTCACCATCTCGGCTTAATTATATTATTGTGATCACGTGCATTCGATAGACGGACGAAATTTACGGACGAAATTAACAACATTCGCAACATTTATTGTTGACCTTTTGATCTTTCTTTCTGGTACAATCGTACACTACGAATAACTAAGCAACGCTACAGGCCTACTCTATAAAGCAAGCGCAAAGGGCCCCATTATTTACGAGCGCTGCGTCGCATCAGAGTGTTTGTCAGAGATCGATATTCACTGAAGGCCCGAGGCTCGTTGCCAGAGAGAAGAAAAGCAAGGAGAACATAGAGATGCAGAGATGGAGAGACGGAGACGGAGACGGAGACAGAGACAGACATAGGCAGAAGGAGAAAGGCAAAGGGAGAGAGGCAGATAGAGAGATCGAGGGAAATAAATAGGTAGACAGACAGACAGAGCACCTGTATCCGCGTGGTTCGCTAAGGACGAGAGTACTCGGAGGAGAGTGGATCTGATGGATTATGGGGTGGATCAGTGATGGGGCGTCGGTCTCTCCAGTTATTCCTAGACATGACTTTTCGACAGAGTCTGGATGCGCACAGGACATTTGGCTGCAGTGGACCATGCGAAGACTGAAGCTATGATCAGATGTCGTTTCAATGGAGAAGAGTTTGTGTATAGTCTGACCAAGCAACTCTTCCACTGTGAATAATATTCAACACTGTCACAGTCGCAATTTAGGGGCTATGGGGTCGAAAGAGCGATAGCACGAAAGAGCGACATAAATACTATTTCATGAAGTCAAGATTCAAAAGAGCGACAACCAACGAATTCACATTTTAAAACTTTAATTTTGTTATCCTGTTTAATGTTTATGGAATCCCGAATCTGGTGTAGGAGTGTTGGCCTGATCCTTTCTGAATTTCTATTTCAACGATTTACGAGTTTGCATGGAGTTAATTTTGTAGTATCAAAACATTCAGCAATAATACCATTTATCACCGTAACTGTGCATTTCTTTATTTTTCTGTATTTTATCTTGCGTGGTCTATACGCGTGCATATCAAATGAGACCGCATGCATAGCCTATATCTGAGCGTTATAAGCGCTGAACCGCTGCAGCAGAAAGCAGTTCTTCTTTTCCATATAATAATATTCGATGCTCGTTCGTGGGACGTCGTCGTTGGTTTTTCATCGCTGCTGCTTCTGCTTCCAAAGCGGAATATTTTGTTCCGGCGGAGGAAACGTGCGCTAATTATTAAGCACACTTCTCGTTCGTCACTTCGCATTCGCCCGAATCCCCGGAGTGGACGTCAAGCGCACGGAATACGCAATGAGCTACGACTGACTGCAGCAGCAGAACAGCAGCAGCAGCAGAACAGCACGACCAGCAGCAGAATAGCAGCAGCAGCAGAACAGCAGCCGGAGAGGAATAATTTAGATCGCAGCGCCGCTCGTCCCGGTCGACCGCCGTCATCTACGCTGGAATTTCTAATTACAGCATCTACAGCATCTACAGCGTCGGCGTTGGCAGGTGGGGGGGGTGTGGGGTGGACGGAGGGGGAGTAGAGGGGTCCGTGGACGGCGCTGACACTTAGGAAGGGACGCAGAGGGAAGGAGCGACGGTCCGTCGGTCGCCATCGTTGGACTATGGTGCTGCGACAGAAAGAAGGGAAGAGAGTGGATCGACTGTTGTTGTGGCTGGCGGGTGGCCGAACGAATCAGGCGATGATGGGCTCTGCTGGAACTACGATGGATCAAGTGACGGACGACGCGGTTGGGATGGCTAGACGAGAGGGGCTTCCTTTCATTGGGCGTCGGGTACCTCTAAGTAGGTTACTAGAACTCGACGGAGTGATGAATTTTGGAATGAATGAATGAATGGATCAGTGCATTGGATCAGAGACGGTGTTGTATTGGAACAAGATATTTTGAAAAACCTGTCGAAATCCATAATGGAAATGAAAATCCTAGGATTAGGGTCATCACATCCTGCAATGAATGGTTTTGACCAGAGGCGATGTTTTATTGAATCTATAGCTTAGTACTATGTACTATGCAAGAACAGAGCTTGGGCTTGATAAAACATGGACTTTTGAAGAACTGTCAAATGCCATGCAGTAGGCTACAGAAAAATCCTAGTTATGATCGGATATTCTGGACCTGACAATTTCTGAACCTTGATTTGAATTGGAAATTAACAGCTTCTCCAGAACATAATAACGGTCGTGGTCAATCGATAGTCTTCCCCCAAAAAACATTATTCACGCTATTCCACTTAAAACATTTTGTTAGTACTGTTATAATCGTTAATTTCATAAAGAAAACAAAGCGTGAATTAGACAAATCATACAAATAAGCCCAGAGAATCTTACAAAAAATTATTTTCTGAAATTTCGAGATGTTAATCGACTATATTATTTCAAAATATCAAGCCTCGTAGTGCTTATCCAACAATTTGTTAAGCTTAGTAACACAGTAAACAAAAGAATAATATACATCTGTATTTAGACCAAAACGATCCAACAGATATGCAAATTGAAGAGAGGCTTTTTCGTTTTCTATATTGCATTGAGTCAAATGGTTGTTAGTTGGCAGCTGGATTACCAGAAGTCAGCGCAGATTACGATGATGGATCATTTCAGAAGCTCAGTCTACGTATAGCGGCGCTCCCCCCGGCCCCCCCACCTCCGAAGGCAGCAGACGAGAAAAATGAATCATTTGCTGCGGATAAACAACTTTAACAGTAGAGGCGGCCGACCGACCAAACGATCGGTCTCCTCCGGTCTTAAACGATCCTGAGTCGGAGATTCCCGGACGATAACGAGAGAGAGAGAGAGAGAGAGAGAGAGAGAGAGAGAGAGAGAGAGTCGGAGGTTCATTAGAATCCGTGCATGCATCGATGTCCGTCTGCAACGTGAGCACAATAAATTATGACGATCGTGTGGTACATCGAGCTGGGATAGAAGGCACAAGAGTAGATTGTCGGAGAGGACAGAAGATAAGGTCGTTGCTCACAACGACCACCATCATCCCAGCAGCAGCTGCAGTCATCGATTCCTAGATGGCGTTCAACTGCAGTGCAACCGCCAGTTGTACTGGCTTCCTTGCACCACATGTGACGTAGCACTCCCAGAAGAGTCGAGCAGCAGCGCTCCGTATACGCTCTACCCTTTCCATCGTAGTGGCCGTCGGATTGTGTCCCTGGAGAGGGATTCGACGGAAGGAGAAAGCTTTTGTCTGGCCCAGATTATGGATTGCTTTTTCCGGAACGGAACGAGGAAGATAGCGGAAGAGGCAGAACGATCTTGCATCGTCGAGCTAATGCTCTTTGTCCGATGTCGGACGACGCACTGACTGTCCTGCAGGGAGTCGTTAACGGCTGCTACGAGTCTGGCTCCGAGTAGACATCGAACTGGAGAGATCAGCTCCTGAATATGTTCGTCCAGCCGTCAGTCCATTGTGCGATGGATACGGGAGTCGTAACGACCATTGCAGCTTGTCTCATCCGATATAGAAATCGATCATTCCTGTTGCCGAAAGACCGTTCCATACATCAGCGGCATATTATACGCAGTCAATGAATAGATATGACAGCTCGATTGTTGCCTACATCTACGGCTGCAACAAGTATAATCTTCAGTATATGCACTGATTTCACAGCTACAACCCACTTGCAACTTTATACAATAATGTGGACTAGTGATATATATCATTAGTAACATCTATCATTTTCTTGGAATTACTGTAGACCTAATGAAGGGAGAGAGCTGCATTGAATTCAGCAGTAGCCTAAAAAGATGTATCAAATCAAAATATGCCTCCTTTGGCCTAATCATACCGTCTTCTTTATTTATCTCAAGTGTCGCAGTATGATTGCAAGACACGTTATTGCACAATGTATTGACAGTTGATCAGAAACCGAATCAAACTTGTTTTTGGCGTCCATGTAATTTTACTACATTTACCGACGCCTCATAGCGGAAGAAGAATGAGTTAACTTGCAGGGTAACTCGCGGATCGTAAACTGTTCGTGCCAGTATAGGGCCTATCATGGGTGGGGGGAGAGAGCTATGTCATTCATTATACTAACCACCTCCTCTTCAATTCACTATAATTATTCGATACATAAAGATATTTAGAAAATACATTTGCTGTGGCGTCTGAATGGACATGGTGCCTGATTATATAAGTAAAGTTGGTGTGTGATCTGTTCAGGTATCGTTGGACGAAGGACGAGACTGATCTGGAGGAGAGGCAGTTGACTGCAAAGACGGACGATGGAACGCTCGTCCTGGAGGTTGCCACGGAAACTGACCAGGGCATCTATCAATGCTACGCTTCCAACAGATACGGAGTCGCAACAACTGTCAAGACTGTGCTGAGAACGGCAGGTCAGCCGATTAAATATACGATATGGACAATAGCTACGATGTGTCAGATAAATTTCGAAGCCTTGGAACGAAATGTAGGAATTATAACCATAATCATACCCTAATGCTCTTTACTGGAACAGAAATTGGCCCTATAGAGCTGTCAAATTGAATTTAATTCAGTTCATTTCTGACCCAACTATGATTGAGTGTAGATTTATTAAACGGGCGCTATATGAAACTGAGATGGATACATTCCTCTTCAATCTAAATCTTATCCAATCCAGCAGAATGAAATCTTCGCTTCTGCAATTGTTTGAATCTGTTGTTGTTATCATCCTGCGAGTTGCTTGAAAGGCGCTGTAGCTATAACGGTTTTTAATGATTATACACGGTGGCCCATAAAAAAACGTTACCTTTTATATTTTACTGTAACTTCGTCAAATATCAGGTTATGTCAAAG
>JAQFXW010005517.1:0-10353 GCA_034693945.1 Dendrobaena attemsi
CGAGCGCTGCGTAAAGTCAAGAGGGTAGTCAATGAGAAAAGTCCGTGGTGGTCCGAGGTCGAGTTCCAGGAGGTCAGTTTACTCATTTAGTAATTTACTCAATGATTGATGTGGAAGGTGGAGGTGGTGCACGTGGCTCCCGTGAAGTCTCCATCATCATCGGCGTCGTCCTCTGGATCAGCAGCAGCAGCAGCAGCTGTAGCAGCAGCAGTACCTAACGCTGCAGGACACGCAGCTGCAGCAGCGATGACCGTGAACCGTGCGTCACATCCGGTCATGTCAGATAATCTTCGAATGATTGTCAAGTCTTTTCCGAACAGCCTCAAATACGACTCGCAGGAAACCGGTGAGCACAACTCCCTCAGGTCACCCGCTTATTCACGGGTGTGTGTGTGTTTCATCGGTTTAACAACAGCTTAGGACAACAGAGGCCTTTGCCGTCGGGACAAAAATTGGTCAAGCGCATTATCTGTATTTTGTATTTGTATTTGTGTATTTCTATACCGCCTCTTACAGACCACTGCTACTCAGAGGCGGTCCCCACTACAGACCGAAGGTGTGTCGGAGTTTTTAAAAGCCGAAGCGCTTGAGCAATTAAAGGAATGTTATTCTAATAGGTAGAAGTGATAGGACTTACCTGTTGGAGGTCTACATCACAAACCGAATGCTTACCGCAGCGAATGATGCGGCGCAGAGGATGGCTGTCTTCACAATTTTCGGCTTCAGCAGCAGACGACGTACGATCCCTACATTTACACGACGATGCATTTTGACGACACGTTGCATGACGGTCCACCAAAGGTCATAACCCAGGTCAGAAGATGAAAAAGTCAAAGGTCAAAGGTTGAAAGATAATTGTCACTATACAAAGGCCAGAAGACAGAGGTGAGTGAACGGGAGATGACAAAACGTCAGAAGACAGACGAAACAAAAAGTTTGTAGACTGAGGTGAACAGTCAAAAGTTAGAAGACAAATGACAGGAGACAAAGGTCAGAAGGTAAAGGTCAAAGGGAAACATGACCCAGTCCAGCCAGCTGGACACACATTTCTACGAAGTAGTCCAATGGCAAGTCCTCGAGTCCTTTAAGCCGAGAGGTCTTGGGTTGAAATCGTTTATTACGTATGGGCAGATGCTTCTAAACTTTTGGTGCACTCGATCCCTTTAGTCAGGCTAACTTAACAGGCTGCTCTCATTCTTATAGAATAATCCATAGACTGTGCTAGTTGTCTGAAATCGATAGATCCAGTGTTTCTTTTATGGAAGGCGGTTCGAGTTACACAATGTAGCAGAAATAAATTACAGTGTCCAGAAAGATATAACATCGCAATAAGCTTATTCCACTTTGCTGCGAATGTAATCTAGACCAAATCCACTATTAACTGTAAATCACCGGCTGTCATTTAATGTGATATTGGCAGCAATACGTCTTATGTGTCTGATCAACAACCTCTTGAACATCTATTTTACAGCGATCAATTGCGATGACTTTGAAGAAGGAGAATGAGGACAAGGAGGAGGAGAAGGAGGAGGAGGAGGATGAAGAAATGGAGGAGGTGGATAAACAGGTGTATGGCTATACCTGAAGGAGAGGAGGATGCAGAGAAAGAGAAGAGGAAGGATGATATAAGGAGGGTACAACACAGAATAAGATGATATCAAGAAACGAGGACAGGGGTTGAAATGAAGTCTATTATACGTCGCTCAATTTCATTCTTTCGTTATTCCTTCACTCATGGACATCGGACGAGGTCAACCTGCATCAAAGTAGTTCGCTGCATTGTCTTAAGTGCGTATCTAATTAAACGTCTGCACATCGAGGTCAATGGAGGTCAGCGCGAGACATTGTTTAGAGAATTAAGAGGTCGTCTGCCGCAGTGAGACACACTTGAAGCGATGAGCTGATATGAAAACGTCTAAATTAGTTCTGGTGAAAAATGCAGAGAACACGCCCCCTAAAAAAGAGGTGTCGAAATTCAAGGTTAAATTTATTGGCTTACTTGATAAGCCTACTGAATAATTATTATTGTTTCCGCAACGTTACAGCATCTGCAACCGGAGATCATAAGATAGAAATAACCTACATTGATTAAGTCATACATGCATTCATACATGCACACGTATACACATATGCCTACACCGAAGTAGGCCTACTCACATTTTGTGCATGTCTGATATTGCCTATTCCAGAGTAACCTATATAGATAAGAATTACGTCTACCTACCTACATAGTGCATATGGGGCATTCTCGTTAAATCCCTTTAAATTCATTCACCGCTCATATACAGGGTGGGCCGAGAAAAGTGATAATATTACGGTTTTCCTTATATTTCAATCAAAAGTACGAATTTTCAAATTAAAGTTTACAGACTGAAAGGCAATTCATATTTACGTATAACTGCCTAATTTCACCAAAATATCTCACATGGAACAAAAGTTATTCAACTTTTTGTGATGTCACCCACAATCTTTTTTAACGTTTTCCGCATTACAGTGTTTGAATCATTAGAGTACATGCAGTAGGTGGGTTCATTAAAAGTGCTGCAACTTTGGTTGGCTTTGAAATATCTTTATAAAATTTGGTTGTTATATGTAAATATGAACTACCTCACAGGCTGCCGAATCTCAGCAAAAAAACTATATTTTTGGCGGAATAAATAGCAGAACTGTTAAACGTTATTTGAAGCACCAAGAAACAGTGGGCCACGTCACTAAAATTGAACAACTTTTGTTCTGTGCGAAATATTTTGGTGAATTTGGGAGTTTTACGTAAACATGATTATTGCCTTTCAGTCTGTAAAATTTCATTTAAAATTTCTTGCTTTTGACCGAAATATTAAGGAAAAACCACACTGCTCTCACATTTCTTGGCCCACACTGTATTATAGGCCTAATATTTAGATTGATCTTTTCCTTTTTAATCATCATCATCATCATCATCGTCATCATCATCATCATCGTCATCATCGTCATCATCATACTCATTATCATCATCAAAGTCATCAGAGTCATCATTTTCTATTATTTCTTTCTCTGCTTCTTCTTTTCTGTTTTTTCTTCATAGTGAGAGATGTATCGGCCTAAGCCTACTGTATAATAACTTAGGCCTATTCTTTTATTGGGCTGTCTAAACCTCTTCTAAATGATGACTAGAATGCTATTTAGGCCTATCTGTTTATTCAATGTTCATGTCACCAGAGGCGTAACCAGAATCTAATTTCAGAGAGGGGGTTCCGCCAAAAAACTGATGACTTTTCCTAGTCATTCTCTCAGATTTCGAAATTCCTTTTCTACTTATAATACGCTCCCAAAAGAACTGATGACCTTTTTCAGTAGTTGACCGCATTTTTTTATTTTCGGGCTGAAATTCATTTATCGCCAGCTTTTTCTGTTTCAATGGTCACGTTTTCTTTTAAACTCTACTTATATATTGAAACAAAAATCTTCAGATTTTGGGGTTTTACATTGAAAATACATGGAAAAATTTTAAAATAGCCCACATGGAAAAAACTATTTTCTGGGAGGGATTGAACTCGTGAAATCCCCTAAATACGCCCCTGCATGTGTCACCGATCTAGAAATACCTATAAGCGATGATTTAGCTGGCATTAGTCCTCATTTAGTTTGGAGTTCAGCGTTAGTAGCGCTGTCTTTTAACCGTCGTCTGTCTACCAACTGGACTCGATCTGTTTCGCTTTAGTGGGGCTTGTGTCAATCGTTCGCTAAGCTCTCCCCCAAATTGAGGCCCATCAACAGAGGACTGCCCGCGTTGCATTAACTTCAGCGGACACAGTCTGGTCGTAGATCATGGTCTGGCGTTGGGCTTAACAACCCCAGAGACGCGATTCGTCTTCTGTGAAGAAGCACCGCATGTCCACGTGTATATCGATCTTAATCGAAACGTTTAAACTTTCTTCGCAATGTAAAAGAAATTAGTTCAATTCAATCCTTCCATCTATTCCGACGAAATCTATATCCAAACTTGCAGCCAGCTAGAAAACCAGTAATTCAACCTTTTGTTCGTCCATTCATTCACTCTCTCATTCCACTCGTCGTTTCATCGTACACCTATTCAATTATATTTTCTGGTGCTACTTTGCTGACCATGTTCTTTCTGCTGATGAACTTGCCTGTATTCTAAATGGAAAAATCAGGTCTATTAATGACACTTATGAACATTTTCGAAGTTTATGTGCCTGACTTTCTTTTTGTCTTGTTTCTGCTGTGCATTTCTTTTTTCGTATTGCCGGTTAATTGTATTAGTTGTGTTTCTGCCCTTGTGGCGTATTAAACGACATATATTATGAACCTGTGGACTGACATTGCACTAAACTATTGTTCCATGACATATGGCAATGTCAGTCCAATCAAATTCTCCACATCTGGTATTTTAAATTGGGGTGGGATACAAGAGTCACCACAATTTTAAAAAAACGATTGACGAAGTCTTGCTTCTTGCAGTGTGAGCATCCGCTTAAATTTTCTAATTATTCCCCTGAGCAAAAGATATTTTAACCTTCATGAAATGGTGCTTTAAACAAGACCATGTTATCAAATGTTCACTAGTGCGATATGAAAATGAAGCCAGTTTGGTGGAGTAGGCTGTGTGAAGGAAAGTGGGAAACTAAAGTCAGCAATAAATATCAATTTAACCATTTTCCATATGGCAATGTCAGTCCCACTTTTATACAGGGTCATAATATAATGTGTGTCGGACAGTGTCCATTAAAAAAATTCACCAGAGCTTTCATTCACTCAGTCTCACGGTACACTTAATCGCTCACTCGCTTGCTGACTTAATCACTTATTCAATCCCTCACTCAGTTGCTCACTCACTAATCACTCACTTGGTTACTCATTTACACTGATTTACTAACTATTAAAATCGCCGGACGATGTTGTACATAATGAATGATGTTAACTGCAAAATGCCTGAGATATAATACCTCTGTGCGAATGGTTCGTGATCCTTGGCCGGGACACGTGTTGAGGTAATTATCAAACAGCTCACTTGGTTCCTTAGCATCTAAATCTGGATCAGCATCAAGACTTGCCTCCAAGCCATTCAGTCCTCCAAATACTATGAGCAAATGCCTACAAGAAACAAAACGCACTTTAAATCATGTGCATTCTGAAAGTCTGCAAAGCTCAAATTTGGAGCCTCTTGGTGACTTAAATCCTGGTTGACTACAAGTTGGTCTTGAATGTTTGAGTACCAAAAGCCTATAAGCATAGGCGTAACTCTGTATGGTGACAGTGCTGTCTAGTCACCACCACTTTCAAAAGTGTTGAGGTAATTATCATCAAAGAAAAGATGAAGAATAAGACATTGCCCTTTCCACAGAAATGTTACAAATCGTTCCCTTGGCTGCACAGAGAACCGGAAATTGGCGGTGCGCTTTGTTTTTATTGTGCCAAAGCTGGAGTCCTGTCAGCAGCCAGAAATGCAAAAGCAAGTTTAATTTGCAATGGTTTTAGAAACTGGAATAGAACGGGCTATACTCGATTGAAGTTTGAAGAAGATGGACTCGCAATAGTTAAGTTTTGAGCGAACAATGGAGGTAGCAGTGGTGAAGTCGAGCATGGGCAGGATGCCGGAAAGGTGACGGGTAGCCTAGATCTATCATAGGATGATAGGCCTACTTGTCTCCTATGCACGAAACAGATGCTCAAGATATATGTTAGATAGCCCTATTATGTGGTTTGAAAAGAAAAGACGTGGATCAATAACAATAAGATCAAATTGCGAACGAAAGAATAGGAGGAGAATTAATTAACTTAGATGAAGACACAGAATTTTAAATGCATACTAATTTAGATGAAGGAACAGAGGACGGAAGCGAATGGAAGGTTGATGATTGAGTAGGGCCTATAGGACCTATAGAAAGTAAGTCACCACCACTTTTTGAGACAAAGTTACGACCTTGCCTATAAGTTGTTGAATAATATACTTAGTGCTTCATTTAATTTATTTTGAAAAAAATTTCAGCCTGGCTGTATAAAGAAAATACTTGTGTACTTAATTCAGTGTTGCAGCTCAATTAATTGCAAACTCTCAGACTTAAAGCACTTTGCATATAGCAAACCATAAATTAGTTTTTAAAGTACAAATTAATTTAAATAATTCTAAGTTAAATTAATATGCATAATTCAACTCACAATGGCAAGTAAATCCAATATGAGAATTCTCATTAAACTTATGAAAAGAAAATGCAATCTGAGTAAATTTTTCTGCTGAGGGATCTGATCAATTTTCCAACAGTTTCAGACGATTCTGCAGTCTTTAACACGTCTCAAATTTCATCAAAGAAACAGAATTTTTAATAGAGTCTTGCATAATATAATTAATCGAAACTACATGCAGGTTGAAAAAGTCCTTGAAATAAGTAAAATTTATTTAAAATTTAAACCAACCGGAACTTTGATATGCTGAAACTGTCGAAACTCTCGCCTCGTTCAGAGGTACCAATTGTGAGGTCATATCCACCTTGATATGGACTGTCCTTGAAGATTGCTCCCAGACTTGTAGCAAGTCGAGCACGATAGCCCCAGTAGAGCCCTAACTTGGTGGAGGGCATGGAACAAGGCACAGCAGTTCCTCTTCTGACTTTTCCAGGGCCACCTGAAGTATACAAAAATTTGAATGCACAGATCATTTTTTTCCTCTTGCCAACCTCAAGGTAACATGAACTATAAAAAATGTATTAGAAATTAAATCCAGGTGAGGCATAAACCCATTCTAATTTTCATCTTTAAATAAATTAACACTTGTAATACGATAGGGAAATGAAATGATGTAAGTTGTTTCACCAACCACGGTTCAACACCCAGTGCTGGCTTATTTCAGAGATTTAAAAATCTCGGGCTAGCACCACAGTCCCTTACACAGGGACCTAAAATGGCATGACGTCCATTCAAACGGAAAGTTGCTTCTGGATCGTTTCTTCAATCTATTTCGATTGATTATGAACTATGGCACGCTAATCTCTACCATTAATTTATTTTAAGTACACATTGAGTATTTAAAGACATTTCAGCTGTGGAAATAGAGCAAGTAAAACAGTTAATACTGATTTCTTAAAATGCAGTAAGTCCTGAATGCCTCCTTTCGGTATTATTTCCCTCTCCCATTTTTCTCACCCAATTCGCACAAAAACCATGCAGAGTGCATCGCCTGATGGATACTTTCTAGCTATCCAGAATCTATCTCCTACTGGCACCAATATCAGTGCCCATTCCTTTAATGACTTTCCTCCCTGGCCAAGACCACACTCGGAAAGGAAAGCCTCCTACTTCTGCTCCCATTCTATATTTTCATCATTGTCCGGTCAGCACTGGAAGTTGTGCTTGCAACCACTTCAACAGCTTTACTGGAGAATAATTTGGATATAGTCTCAACATCTTTTCACATTATCTGGAATTTTGCTTTCTTTCATCAATTGCCTGAAAGGTGCAAGGTAATACAGAGCAAAACGTCACTCTTTGAGGTGCACAACAGTTCAGCATTTAGATACATAAACACATGTAAACTTCATCATCATATTCGTTTAATACCATTGAACATTGTGACAGAACGCAGTAAGTTTACTGATTAATAAAGTTTAGAAATAATCTAACATAAAAATCAAATTTGGATAGAAAATGATAGAGGTTAAAGAATTAATACACATCTCTAAATAAAACTTTAGTAATAAACTCACTGTCATCTTTGGGTGGGAGAGTATAATTGTGAACTCGATGCCGGAGTTGGTGAGCAGAGGTAGGTCGGAGAGGGGGAAGAAGTGGCTGGAGGGACGTGAAATGGGTTATTTTGAATAGCTTTGAGTATTGTCAGCTTTTGCGGCTAATTCAGCAGCTGTTAGGTCAGAAGATGAAAGGTAGCCCATACGTTTAAGGCGTTTGATTAACTTTTCCATATGATCACGTTCAGAGGCTTTAGTCAGACCCCACCAGGACTTATAATTTATAGTAATCAGAAAGTGTACCTCTGGCGACTGGATGAAGCTGAACCGTAACACGTACACCAGGCACAAGTCTCTGATCTATCTGGACTTCTTTAAATAGTCCGACATCAACGAGTGAACCGCTGCTGCCTTGTGGAACTGGTTTGTCTACAACAACTCCTTCGCGGAATTCCATGTCGGCATCTCGTCGCATATGATGTGGACAATCGAGCGGATTGAGCAAGCCTAAGAATATGCACAAAAGATGAAATAATTTGTTGAGAGAAGAAATAGTCTGAGATATCTAGACAAAGTATAAAAGAAGGGTGGTCCACTCACCGTTACGATGGATTTGTCAGTTTCTGATATGTTTGTGCAGTTTTACATTGAGAATTGCTCGTTGTCGCTGGACCGAATCTAATCTTGATGCTAATAATTGCATTGAAACAGCAACTCGAGTGCCAAGTGTTGCTGGAACAAAAGTGAGCATTGCGCAGACTAATCACTTGTTGTTATCTATGGCATTGCAAAAAAAGCCTTTGCAATGGTTAAATAATTTTACTTAGAGAAATCTGGTTTGAGATTTGTCACGGCATACAATAAAGCTAGGTAATAACTTTCACCTAAATCGAAATGCTACTTCCTTGCACTCAGAGCCTATCCAAAACATGACCTCTTGCAAACAACTCTTTCTTATTAATTAACGATGAGGATTGATTTGCGTACCACACAGGTGCCATATAATTCATATAATTCATATAATTCATATAATTCATATCATTCATTCCGACATGTTTTTCAGCCTCCTATTATAAAATTGCCAGCTTGCAAATTCAGAAAAAATACAATCCGCATAAATGGTATCGTAAAATCAAATTTTAATCTTGATTCCTAATTAAATGAAGTGACTTCATAGTAATCAACTCACGTCCAGATTATTCCACTGAAAGAAAAAAAACTTACCTGCAAACTGGAGATTTTTGTGACGAGGAAAGAGAGCCTTGCGTAGGTACTGTGGACATTCGAGGTACTGGAGGATATGAACCATCTGGATACTTGACTGGACCTTTGGTGATGCAGACGCCATACTTGGGTCCCTTTGAAAACAGAAAAAATCCTCTGTTAGACAGACCTGTCTACGAGCTCCATTGATATGTCAGCTTTTGAAGTTATTAAAATATTCTACTCATCTTATTACTCTTTGCAAAGATTTCCTAATTAAAATTACACATTATTATAGGCTTACTGAAAAACCTGTTGGCCAACATCTAGCGGCAAAGGAAGGAATAGATTAAAATGGAGATCAATATATAACGAAATAAGAACAGCTATTGGGTCAGACTGAAGAATAAAGATTGATTTCGCAGATTGTGGCTGACCAGAGCTCAACTTGCTTGTGTTGGTATCGTAAAATCAAACACTCTAAAACTACACAGAGTTCGAAATCATGATGAACAATGTTAGCCTGTGGTAAACAGGTCGACCTAAGGTAGCTGAAACAGAACAGCAATGACATTGGTCAAAAACAGCTATATTTACCGATGAGTGACATTATTGGAGATTACTTTAGAATATGAAATAGCAGCAAATTAAATTGTATATATATTCCACAAGTCATATACAATACAACAGCAACATATATATTATATATATAAATAAATAACATACAATGAGGAATAAATTGGATTATATGTTGCATTGAACTTTTTCATCAAACACTATAAGTATCTCATTATCATTAAAATGGTTCACTCACCTTGTCATCATTCCTGACTCATCAAATACAATTATTTCATCGATATTGAAAACAACGGCTGCTCGGGCAATCTGCAATAATTCAATTAGACCAAATCCATGGTAAGTAACTTGAGTAACCATATGTGCAATAAAGGCATGCAGGCACCATTCTTTAACATGTCTATTGGCAATAAAGAGTGATAAAAATCTATTTCAGAGAACCAAGAACAACGATGATGAATGCGACAATTTCGCCGCTACAACGGTGTTTTGACAATACGAGTTCATTTAGTTGTTGATGAACCATTCGGTAAAGTTGTACGGATGCCACGTTTCTGTGCGAATATAACATACAGGAAATTATTCAGATAGTCGACACCGCTAACAAGAACCGATAATTTAAGTATTTGTTTGGTCAAAATGTTCGGCTCTGAAACACAAACCTCTTTTGCAATGCGATGCCATAGATAACAAAAAGTGATTAACCTTGTTCACAGTCCTCCTGCCCATCAACTTGCTCTGTGTGAATCTATCGAGTGTCTTGCTAAAGATCTGAACAGTTGGATGTCCTCAAATCGCCTCTCACTTAATTCTTATAAAACGCAGCTGATCTGGTTTGGCACCCGCCAACAACTCCTTAAGCTTGAGTATGCTTTACTCGCTGAGCGCTTCC
>JAQFXW010005518.1:0-10352 GCA_034693945.1 Dendrobaena attemsi
AGCCCGGAGGTGTGTCGGAGTTTACACGCCGAAGCGCAACGAGCAATTGTGAGTGAAGAATTTGCTCAAGGTCCTTGTGCGGTGGATATGATTCTAACCTGCTACCTTTCGGTTGCAATGCGGCGACCTTCACCACTACACTACCACGCCCCACACTACGCTGCCGCGCCCCACAACATATCAAAATATGATGATGATCAGTGATTCCGTTAACGTCGAATGGAGAGGAGTAATGGACTCCGCGCCCGTCAATTCTTGGAGTCCCATTGGCTTTTAGGCTGTATGCGCTACAAAACGATACTCTTATCAGACGAGAACAGAGCCTACTAACTTACTTACGCGATTCTTGCGGCAGGGAACCAGCCTGTAATGCGTCTTTCGTTGCCATAACAACTTCCGGCGAATGTTCTCGACTTTTCTTCGTTGATTTATTTAAATCGAATTAAAGATCGATTGATTTTATTCTGTGAAGAAATCGATCGATCTGTGGAAAAGAAGAACAACAAGAAGAGGGGGTTTGTTCGTGCGAGCCATTCTGAGGCATTGCCATCATCATGATCACTAGATTTAAGAGTCCGTTTGATGACGATCCATTCTTCAGGTACGCAGTTCTGATCGAGTCTCGGAATTTTTGCGTTGATGTCAGTCACGTGATGCGGCCAAGCGTCTTCTTCGTAAGTCTTAGGCTGCACAGATTGCATTTCAGTGTAGTGGTGACAACAGAAGGGTTGCAGATTCGAATCCCACCTGCCGCGTAGGGACTTTGAGCAAGTTCTTCATTCACAATTGCTCAAGCGCTTTGGCATATAAACTCCGACATGTCTTCAGGATGGATGTAGTCGGGACCGCCTCTGAGTAGTAGGAGACTTGGAGGGGCGGTATAGAAATGTGTGAATAACAAATTTTGTAAATAAGCTAGGGGCTGCTTGCTTACTTATCTATTTAAATAGTTTCAAGATATGCTATAGTTGATTGGAAATGTCGACTTTGTTCCAGCATGCACCAGGAGCGTCTGGGTGGAGGGGTCGATGGGATTTTCTCATCATTCTTCGACCACGACCCGTTTCTCGCTCTGACCGATGGGTCACAGCAGACGCAGCGGAGACACGGATCGAGGGACCGCGGCCAAGGACAATCGCACGATCAAGACTTTGATGGATCGATGGATCTGATGATGGACCGCGATCCTTTCCAATCAATGATGAGAAACATGAACAATATGATGGGCGGATTGTCGTTGAAAATGGTCGGTTCTAGGTGACAGTAATATCAACGTTAGCCTCTTAGTCCATGCTTTCCAAGTTCCAACCTGTGGCCACACACCAACCGATCTACATTATAAGTGGCCAACCTGAACTTACTAAGCGTTCATCGTGCAATCTGTCTCAGTATTTTCCAAGATGTCCCTGCTCTTCTGCTACAGTTCTATCGATTCAAACTTCAGCAGATCAGTTACTAATTAGAGGATTTTATTATCGTTGGGCCGTGGAACAATCTGCCTAACATCTTACAATATTAACTCCTCGATCTCTATTTGTCTCTTTTTCGCAGATGCTTAAGGACCTTTCTCTTCTATCGCAGCATCACGTTGTCCTGTATATACATCGCTTGTGGCGAGTTATTGACGTGGAGCTATATAAATTTGCCAATTACTACAATTACATTTACAAGGTATAACAGAATTGAATTTTCGATTTGCATTTTGAATTTAATTTTGAGGAATGAAGATTGTTAGATTTTCTTATGTTCGTTTATTTTCGGATTAGGCCACCTATGACAGTTGTCATCATCTGCTTTTAAATTTTCTTTCTCTTCAGAATGAGATTCCAAATGATCCGAATGCTAACGTCTACTCTCAGTCGACCGTCATGTCTTACTCTAACGTCGGCAACGGACAACCAAAGGTCTACCAGGCAACAACGGCAACAAGACAGATGCCGGGAGGAGTGAGTACTCATCCACCACATTCGATCTGCTCCTTTTGTTTGAACTGTCTTCCTCAGTTATTTCTTCTTGAGTTCGTCAGTCCAGGGGCGTATTTAGTGGGGATTTTACGGGTTCAACCCCCCTCCAAAATAATTTTGTCCATGTATTTTTTCAATTTGTTTAGGTAACCCCACCCCACCCGAAATGTTGAGTAAAAAATTTGTTACGGTCGGAAAAGTCAATGGTAAAGTCAATTTGTCAGAAAAAGTGAATTGTTGGTGACTAAAAAATAAGGTCATCAACTATTTGAGGGACTTGCAGAGCAAAAAATTTTCTACCCCTCCCCCAAAATCAGTTTCTGGCTACGCCCCTGCGTCAGTCCCTTTTTCTTCGTCCCTTCCAGAGACACGATTTCGTTTGCTAGTTCTTGGATTGGATCGGGAATACGTTGTAATTGTTGACTATTGACTGGTGCTTCTATAAGTGTTCCATTGCTGTTATACACATTTCCAGGTTACGTTGAGCACTTCTGATGAAATTTAATATGAGTTGTAATGCAAATGTTGAGATACGTTACGTAATGTTGGGGTGGGTATGTAGGTCAGTCGAGAGAGCGCTGGTCCATAAGCCGAGTAATCGATGTCGTCACACGAGTTCGAGCCTCACTCAATCCAGTAATTTATTTTAAGTTTCTGTTAGCTGCTAATAGCGCTTTTCTGTTGTGTTGTTTGTCTTGTGTCAGTTGGAAAATAATATCGCCCACCCCCACTCCTGGTTTGGCCGTAGCAGGAGTATTCCAGCACCTAAGCCATTAGTGCAAGGCGAACCTGCTGCAAAGCCAACCTGCGTGTCATGCTATGCACAACGTACAACTTTTACTTGTCCGCAAACACGGTGTGGTTTGTCATTGTTGATTTAATAAAAAAAAATATTATCACATGCCATGAAAAGCTGCAACAGGTATATAAGTGTAGTGACAGGTACTATGTTGAAAGAAGGCTTCAGAAGAGACTGCAGAGGAACCAGTCCAGCAATCTCACTGTTTAATTGCAAAGACTATAAAAGTCTCAATAGCCAGAGAATAACTAACTCATCATCTAAACCTCAAATATGAATCGCAATAAGAGGTGATTATGTTTCATATAGACTTTGGATGTAGCGATGGTTGTTTGTTGTTGACGATGTTTCTGCTCTGTTCTGCTCATCAGTTGCGAGAGACGCGTAAGGCCGTTCGCGATTCGGAGGCTGGACTGGAGAAGATGGCGATCGGACGACACATCAACGACCGTGGCAACGTCATAGCACGCCAACGAAACGCTCGCACTGGAGACATTGATGAGAATCGAGATTACTTCAACATGGCCCAGGGTTAGATATTATTCTCTCATCATCATCTTCATCTTAGCATCGCCTCCAGTGCCTCTGAGTAGTTGCCTTGAAAGGGCGATATATAAGTTATTGTAATGAATAGCACGGCACAGAAAGAGTTTACAATTGTTGGCACATTTGGTGCACAGGGGAAGAATGCTTATGTGATTAACACATGTTCATTGTCATACATAATCCTTCACTCACAATTGCTCGTGGCGCTTCGGCGTGTAGACTCCGACACATCTCCTCCGGGCTGCAGTCAGGACCGCTTCTGAGTAGTAGGAGACTTGAAGGGCAGTTTAGAAAGGTGTGAATAAATAAATAAATTATAGTTATACTTGGCATTCATGTACTTTCGCACATTTCTGTTTATATGTTGAGGAGCATGATAAACAGTATGGCAAGAGCACATTGAGCAGACTTGACTCACATGGCAAGAAACTACAAATTTCTTTTTACTGCGCCTCTATTTTGCAAGCGGTTGATATCCATTCTACTCAATTCTAAATTACCTCACAAGGAGAGTATCTAATGAGATGTTACTGGCTTATAGAGGTTTATATAAGTAAGAAAATGTCAATTACAGGCCACTGTTGGTCAGAAGTGACTTGTCTTCCCGCTTTGTGGGGCGCTATATAAATTGAAATTTGCATTTAAATTTCGGTCGGCGTTGAATCATGATCAGTTGTTAATCGTTGGCTGTCATTTTCTTTCTGTGACTTGTGATAACGGCTAATTATATAATCAAATATAAATGGTTACCTGGTTGCAAAAGAAGTGATTGATTGATCTGAATGATGAATTCTGTATTAGGTCTATTGTGGGGCGTGGTAGTGTAGTGGTGAAGGTCGCCGCCTTGCAACTGAAGGGTTGCAGGTTCGAATCCCACCCGCCGTGTAAGGACCTTAAGCAAGTCCTTCACTCACAATTGCTTGCCGCGCTTCGGCGTGTGTTGACTCCGAAACACCTCCGGGCTGTGATCGGGACCGCCTCTGAGTAGTACACGGACTTGATGGGCGGTATAGAAATGCAACAATAAATAAATAAATACAGTCTACATCCCTGATTGAACGTATAAGCATCCTATTCATGTGTCTAATCGAATGTCGCAGAGGACGAGCCGCAGTTTGAGAGCGAATGGCAGGAGAAGGCGAACAACTACTACACGAACTTTGGACGAAATGCCATCGGACAGCAGAGAGACAGGAACCGTGGGACAACGAGCGATGAAACCGCCAGAACCAGGTTCGAAACAAACGCTAACAGAATAAAGACAATCACGATTGTATTCTGGAGTATTTACGCAGCTAGGAAACTTCCGATTGTAATTCTAAAGAGGTGCAACTCGATGAGAGGTGTTTGCAGTGTATGAAGTAGTTTGCAATTATCAGAGCATCAACCATTTCTGTGATTTGGGAGTGTAGCTCCAACTGCCTTTTATTGTTACTATTATATTTCGATACCGCCTCTTCAATGTCACTTCTACTCAGAGGCGGTCCTGACTACAGCCTGGGGTGTGTCGGAGTTTACAAGCCGAAGCAATTATGAGCGAAGGACTTCCTCAAGGTCCATATACGGTGACAAGTGGGTCTGAATTGAACCCGTGACTCTTCTGATGTGAGGCGACGACCATCTCACTTCACCACCATAACTCTTGCTTCTTAATCATTTAGCAGGTACTGATGATGCAAGATAAGAAAGCAGTTAGGTGTGGCTGATTGAAGGTTTCTATTTCGTTGGCAGACATCGTGAAGAAGCAACGCCGGTCGCTGCTTTGGAATCCGCTCCACATCGCGAAAGACAGCATCAGAAGAAAAGACATGGAAAGCACAAGTAAACAGCGTCCACATCTAATCGAAAGGAATTCCTCCTGCGAGGAATTACACAACTTCTCGAATAATGATTCAGATGAAATCTAAGACGAAAAAGAGATTTTACTCTGTTCTGGCTTCATTCACAAGACGTTCACTTTGTCCTGTAATTATTTATGTTCTGTGAGTTCACATTATGTCTCTTTAAGATATTTAGTTTTAAAAATCAAACATAACAAAAGAAAGCTGTTATGATGCTTTAGAACTTAACAGCACAGCTGAATGATCATTTGATCTGTTTCCATGTGTTGATTTATGTCTGAATGTGGAACATTTTCGAACAAGTTGAGATTTCGTGCCATCGAAAAGTCTCTGTTTTCTGTAAATGCCTGATAGAAAAAACATTTGGTGAAGACTGCTTGCAGACATTTTGAACCAGATTGGTATTAACTGATCTGTATTTATTTTTACTCTGATTTTATTAAGAAATGTCTGTAAGGTAAATTGAAGAAAAGCATCAACAGAAGAAAACAACGTTTTGTATAATTTATAGAGAAATTAAACACAAAGTTCTATAATAGATCTATTGATGCCGCTTTGATTGCAAACGTTCCTCAAATGGCCTCAACTTCAGAACAATGCATAGAAGATTTTACTAATAAATAGATTGCTTACAGTGTTCTATGTACAGCGTCTTATTGCAGCTTTTCTCGTGGGGCCAAGTTTCTCGATTTGTACACACAGGCGTGTCTACCATGCTTCCTACATGTATGAGAATTCTATAATAATTGTACAGGGGCTTCTATCCCTATACCAAGCGGGGGCAAGTGCGCCCATTGGAAAACATGGGAATTTTTCTAACGTGTAATGTTCAGAAATAGGGGGGAGACTGGTTGCAGCCTGCATGGAGTGGAAGAAAATTTTTGTGGGGGAAAGTGGACGGTCATCGATCAGCTTTTGAACCCGGCTGCTTGGGAGGCGGAATAGAAGCCCCTGACTGTATAATATGCATCAGAGGCGTATTTTGGGTGGGTTTACGGGTTCAAACCCACCTCGAAATGATTTTTTCCCATGTATTTATCGTGTAAAATCCCCCGAAATGTTTCAGACAAAATTCTTACAGAAAAATTCTGGAAATGAACCAAAAATCTGAGAAATTCATGTAAATGACTTTAAAAAGATAATTTTTTCGGCTGTTAAAATAGAAGAATTTTGAGATTTCGATCGAATGACTAAAAAAATCATCGGTTTTTTTGGCAGCCCCCCCCCATCAGTTTCTGGCTACGCCTCTGATATGCATGCTGTTGGGTAGCGCACAGTTATCAAACTATTGGCAAGATGTGTTGACTGTCTTTCCTAATAATCTCACAATTTCTTCATCGATTGAACTGACCACCGTCCCAAGAACTGCAGGCGAGTTATTCCACAAATTAGAAACGTGCGTATCGAGGTATAATATATTATATCGCATGATTCAGGAGAATAGTCGTCGATCAAAAGAACAGAAGGAACCATTCTCAAACACACTCTGATCATCTATCTCAGTTGAGGTTGAGGGCTCCATCTTCTCAATTCTCCATGGACCATGATGTTTGGTCCATCGTAGAAATACTAAAGCGACGACGACTTTGCACACGTAGGTCCCTCTCTGCTCCCCCCCCCAACTCAAACGATCTGTGAACGAATTAAGTGCCTTCGGGAGCAGGGTTTAAAGTGGGTGGGAACGGCGTTCCCACTGCTCTCGAAATTCTCTGCTTGAGTTCCCACTGCTCCAATGCATAAGACCCATGTAACACATACAAACCAAACCTTTGGCTTTCCCACAGCTCAACCAGATCACAAACTTACACTACTTAGTAGAAGAGGTGGATTAGGATCGTGGGTCGTCGCTGTTTCCTCACCGGGGGTCACACTCTCTTCCCTCCTCTCTCTGATCGCACTCCATAAATGAATAATTGTCTTCACCGACAGATGTGTTCGACGATCGTCACTCTACACTCCTGACACTTGACGTAGCAACACCAGTGGAACTTGCAGTGACACCGTTGCGTCACCGTCTCCTGCCTCGTGTAGAAGCCTCGCCCGCAGCACATCACCGCACATCCGTCCGTCCCGTTCGACGCCCGACTGCACCGGCGATCGTGCGTTCCCGTCGACCCAGTCCTCGGGTCCGGCTCGCAGAAGTCGGGCGACGCTTCGAGGTAGACGAGGTCGGTGTCCCTGGCGGAGCGCAGCTGGGCCTGGTTCCTCGGCAGGAGATCCCGTCGAGTCCCAGACCGGATCTCCGTTACCTCGACGGCTGCGTCGTAGCGGTCGCGTAGGATGGACGCAACGGAACGGAACTTTGGCATCGATCTCCAGCAGGTCTTGAGTTCGCAGGAACCAGAGACACCGTGGCACTTGCACTGCATCCACATCTGTTCCTCAATCGCCTGCACACAATACACACACTCCGACTATAATAATAATATAATAAGCAGGGGCTTCTATCCCCCCCCCAGCAGCCGGGCTCAAAAACTCATGACTTTCCATTTTCCCTCCTCAAAAATATTCTTCCATCCAATATGACCAGTCTTCCCCCTATTTATGAAAATGATACATTACAAAATGTCCCCCCCCCTGTTTTCCACTGGGCGTACCTGCGCCCGCTTGGTATAGGGATAGAAGCCTCTGATAATAAGAAGTGTTAGCGAGTGCCTATTTAACATGGGTGGAAAAAACCAAGATTTTTTAAAAATGAAACTTGGGTCTTTTTTGGTGTTTTGATTTTTCCGATTTCGGATGATGTTAAGAAAGAAACTCCAAATCAGATTAATTCAGTTGAGATTTCAGACTGATAAATACGAAATTATTTGATTTCAGTTGATTATATTAAATAATAGTAAGTCAAATCAACTCCAGCCACTCTAATCATGCTGGTTGATGAACAGTTATAGGGCTACAGCGTAAATAAGACGCCTATCAAGCGAACTATTGGCTTACCAGTAAATCTAAACTATCGTACAAAATTAATGGCCTGCCAGATGTATGAAATTATTGCACTTCATTGTCAAGACCTTGTAAAGAATGAGTTTTATAGTAGGCGGGTGGGCAGATGAGACGGTTAGGGAGCGAACTGCTTGGTCACCCGCAATTCCCCTGGGCCTACTGTCGAATTTTGTAGGAAATGAATATTGGCCGACTCGTCATAGCTGTGGCTAAAGTAGCTCAAGGGAGTTAGCTCCTCCTATTCTTCTCTATTACGCGTATGTATATAGAGGCCTACCTTTAAAATACCGGTAGGTAGGCCATACATGATGAATAGGCGATCCTCGAGATGCAAGACTCTACACGGACGCCCCGCTCGTTTAAAAGAATCATTTAGCCGTCATTTAAAAATGTCCACCGACAACTTAAGGACCTTTATGTCTATTCGTTTAGCTTAAACTCAGCTGCAGACCACACGGATGTAAACATCTGAATGATTAATACATCCACTTACAATACATGAATACCTATTACATACAGGCATACACACACGCATTCCTGTATCGTAATAGAAATGGATAGATAAATCATATCCGAAACCGGCTTTGTGGAGATGATGAATGACTGATCATGACTGTAGCAAAATGCTTCTTTTTATAAATGCCTTCAAATTTGTCTCCTCGATCTCTTTCTAAAGAAGTCGTGGAAGTGAGGTCATGAACTGCAGTTTCTCAGGTCGATCCCTGGTCATAAGTCGTGGTGGGAGAGAGGGAGGAAGGCGATGCTACCTTTGTCTATTCAGGCCCTGAGTGCAAATAATAAGGGAACCCTTGGGGTTTTCTGACGCCCCCTCGTGTAATAAATTCCTGTCGAGTTTGTTATAACTACGGATATAACTAACGTGTGAGTTGACGACGTTTACAGGATATCGGGTTCGAACCCATCAATCCCAGGAGGGTAGGGTGGGGTGTCGTGCCCCGCTACCCCCATTTCCCTCGGTCATCAGTATTTCGACAGCAATGAGGAAGACATTCGGTTTATTTGGCGATAAATTATCTCAACTCATTTCTACATCAGATCATTGTGGGGCGCGGTAGTGTAGTGGTGAAGGTCGCCGCCTTGTAACCGAAGGGTTCCAGGTTCGAATCCCACCCGCCACGTAAGGACCTTTAGCAAGTCGTTCATTCACAATTGCTTCGGCGTGTAAACTCCGACACACCTTCGTGCCGTAGTCGGGACCTCTTCTGAGTAGTAGTGGTCTGTAAGAGGCGGTATAGAAATACACAAGTAGAATCATTCAGAATTAATTGACATTGGACAACATTCTGTCCATAATACTTGGCGTTGATTAGTCTGTTGTTGACCTGACAGTGTGTCATGTCAAAGGTCAGGCCACGAGGCATAAGCAACGATCTCAAGAACCTTTTCGGAGTATTGTATAAATAAATTATGTGTGTTTTATAATTTATATACTAATTATTACACAGGATGGAAAGGTGTCCTCAACGTTGTTCCAAAGGCGTCAATGTCTATGAGACTACAATATTTATAGTAGGCCTAGTTGAGGTATCCAGCAAAAAGCCTTGTTGACCTTTCACCAGGAGCTGAAGGTCATTCTACTCGATATCCGAACATATGAATAAGATGGCCATCCGAGCGGAAAGATGATCCACCGTCAAACACATTCAAACACAAATCAAACACACGAATAGTCCTATACCAATATAATATTGCTACAGCGCGTTGCTCCGATCAACTGCAATCCCTGCTACAATCTATGGTCTCCCACTCGTACCCTCGACATTCGACCCCCCCCTCCAACATAATACCCCACCCCCTCCAACATAATACCCCACCCCGACAGCATCATCTACAAAGACCCGACTCTGCTGAGAGAAAGGGAGAATCGCTTAATTTGCCATCAGGACTTGGAGGCCCATCGATCATGTTGTTTCTGCTGTGTACAGTTGCATATAATTCATCTCTACCCCATCCATCATCGTCACCTAACCCTCTGCCATTGCGCTTTAACCCACCCTACCCCTCCCGGATCCCATGTCCCTTGTCGGCCTAAAGACCTTCGTCTGCCCCTCCCCACCCCCACTCTGTTCAAGCCATGAGTGCGGTGGGGGGTTGGAAGGGGAATGGAGGAATGGGGGAGCAATAAGTTTGGCGAAGATTAATGACGACAGCTGAGGAGAAAGAGAGAAGAACAGAGAATTGTGAACTGAATTGGAGAAGAAAAGAGAAGAAAAGAGAAGAAAAGAGAAGAAAAGA
>JAQFXW010005519.1:0-10351 GCA_034693945.1 Dendrobaena attemsi
GCCATCTGTGGAGAAGGCTTTGGCCGAAGAACCACCTAGGGCGCTACGCGAGATGGACAGGCTCACCAGGAACCCTGGAAGTGCTGGCTAACGCAGGGGCAGGTGTTGGAAGGAACCTAAGGATGAAAGAGGCCATTAAATAGGCCCACCGGCTTCCTTACCCTGCCGGGAGAGAACTGGTCACCACCCGACATACATGACCAAGAAACCTCAAGTAAGAGGCCTCGTCGTCAGCGCAGTGCTCAAAGGAGGAGAAATAAGAAGAAGATACCTATACGTGATTTGTTTCTTACTTACTGCCTGACCAATCGACTGACTTGCTTGTTGGCTTGCTGAGTAGCTGATTGGCTGTTTATTCACCGACTGACTGACTCACTCATACATTCATTCAGTTGCTTGTTCTCTCTCGTCCTGTCCCGTCAACAAACGTAGACCTCTACTTGGAAATGGCGATGAATGGATGCATGTAAACGACTGCAGAGACACAGCGACTAAATTGCATTTATATTGCGCCTTTCTAAAACAAAGCGGCGAAGAGATCTCTCCCTGTGGGACTATATGATAAAACTGATCTATTCGTCTTTCGCCGAGCAGCTTCGGAGGCTCAATGCACAGTAGGCAGAGAATTTACGAACGAATCGAGGATCCTGCTACCTGTCTGCTTAACTATTTGTCTACCTATCTGTCTGTCTGTCTGTCTGTGCATGGGTGAGTGTTTTTCGACCTCGCTGTTCCTCTGTCTATATCCTTCTGCGTATAATTATGTCACTCGCAGAGGCTTAACAGGAGAAACGCATCAGAAGAGTACGAAGACACTACCGGCATATACATGTAAAGCTCATCTGCCTGTCTGCTTGCCTGCCTAGATGTCTGTCTCGCCGCCTGTTTATCTCTTAAGAGTTTGTTCAATGTTCTGCAGACATTCTTTTTAAAACAAAACTTCCTCTCTGGAAACCTTTACTGTTCGTCTGGCTGTAAATCTTAACTTGACCACAACTGTACAGACATACACAGACAGCAACATTGTGACCAATGCCGTCAACACCACAATTTCTATGATAGTCGTGTGATGACCTGATAAAGACATAAATCAATTTATTTTTTTATCGGTTATGGCCCCTCCGGGCTCCACAGGACTGACTTTTGCAGTTATTATTGCTAGCAAGGGATGAGTCATCGACATCTCTCTGTCTCTATGTGTAAGCTGCAGTCAATACATGTTTTCTCTTCCTGTGTCCAGCTGTATATACCGCGGGGTTGATCTCATTCCCAGATCTATGTCCAGCTATGCCGCTTCTGCTTTCGTTATCCATGCGTGCGTCCAGCTGCTGTAACTGACAGCTGTTATGCTGAACTCTTATAGCCTACACGTAGGCAGCTTTTTTGTAAAGATCTCAATTGCCAGCGACAATATTTGCGAATTCGTGTTTTTTGATAGATCACCCGAGTGACTCACTTACATCCGCGATTGTTCAGTAATTTTCCAACTGCGACGCAGGTCACATGCGTTTAGGTTTCCTAGAAACAGTTCTTATAAAAATGTGAAAGAAATCGTAACGTACGGAGAGATGAAGCCTAGAATTTTATTCTTCGAACTTAGATAGGTATAGACGAAATAGCTTCTTCTTTGCGAAACACTCTGAGAGATAACGATGCTCTTATCCTATATCGTCAGCTCTGCACACTCTCCAAATTCCCGACAGAGTTAGAGATAGAAAGCCAGAAACAAGAGACGGACAGGCGAGAGGACAGGCATGAGGACAGGCATATCTAGAAGTAGAAACTAACAGAAAATCAGACAGAGATGATTTGTAGAATTGTAGACATTATAATCTAATGGAAATAGCAGCAAGATTATCTAGAATTGAAAATTCCCGAGAAAATGTCCAGAATCAGAGGACCTTGTTTCTAGACCGTAATCGAACCGTGCTTGTAAATGAACACAAACTGAACGTGCCCCGTGTTCGGCCCTTAAGCTCTGTTTCTTCCCTCTTCACGTCAAAGTCTAACTGGAACCGACCAAAAGTTCTATAATAGCCACCGTATTAAGTGTGAACCCCACACGCAAAGTGAAAGACTGATATGGAACCTCGGTTTGAATACAGAGAACCGGGAGTCAGAACCTGGACCTTTGACGTTCAGAGTAGTATACCTCAAACTCTGACTTTCCTCCATATACAGCATCTCTCACGAACCTTCGACGAGCAGATGGAATGAGTTCTCTGCAGACGCAGCAGTGATCATCATCAGAATCATCACCATCATCATGATGACCACGACAGTTATTGTCATCGATATAGGGCCTACGTTTGCGTTATAAGAGCTCTTGAACTAAACTTTCCTGAAGGAGCACTATGGTTGCTTTATAATAATAAGCAGCATTATTTCAGTAGCCCCTATCATCATCTATATAGATTAAATCTTTAGCGCGACAGTCTGCATATTTTGTCCCCCAAATATAAACTAAACCATGGAAACTAAGGAACTGAAACGGCAGCTCTCTATTGGCTGCGGCCCTCTATGGGTGCATTAGCACCACTTCATTGCATAAATTTGGTCAGAATTTAGATTCGGAAATCACGACCAACAAGAATATCTGGAAGTCAAATGCAGCAGATCAAATAGACCTCTGTTGTCATCATATTATGGTATCTCAACACGTTGTTCCCCGAAGAGACCGTTCCTCGCAGAATAATTGCTGTCTCTCCAGTTTATTCTCCGATCAAACGAATAATGAAAGAGATTTCTTAATCAGTGGGAAAGACTGATTCTGTTGACGAATATTAATGTCTCTCTTGGGAAGAGGCTTCCACGTCTCGAACATAACGAACCCCACGAGCGAATAATTAAGGGATAGAGACAATAGAGTGAATTACAACAAGTTTATCCATTGTTCAGGTTGATTTGAACAGATAGGCTGTTATTGAAACTTGTGCAGAACACTGTCTGATGCAGGAATGCATTTCTAGCATGAGACATGCATTTATGCACGCATGCATGATACATTGCAGTATGATTTTATATGCACATATGAATTTAATGATAAAAAATACGTTTAATAAGCCTAGAACACACATTTCACTGCAATTCTATGCCCACTTTGGCTCTCAGAAGTTTCCCCAAAGTGTCTTACTAGTTATTCCGTATAGGCCTACGTAGTAGTATCATTTCAAATTAATTTATAATTCCGCTCAGCATAATAACAATAATATGTTACACAGTTACAGTCATAAGTCAGTTCCCATCTCTAATGACAAAAGCTGAATTCTATGGCAACTGCTCTGCAGGCTGTCATTCGCATGAGCCGGACTCTCTCTATCTCTATCTCTGTCTCTGTCTGTCTCTCTGTCTGTCTCTCTTTATCTCTCTCTCTTTATCTCTGTCTCTGTCCTCTCCAGTTGACGTGTGGGCTTGATTACGGTCATTCTCGGGGTCATCATGTTACTCATGATGACGTCTCCCTTCCTCTCTCTCGCTTCCTAATTCCCTCTCCCTCTGTTTGTCTGGCGACGGGTGACGGTAAGGGGGTTCTTATCGGTCGACGGAGCAGAGTCGAAATTCGCCAAAGTCTAACGCTCCCCTCTCTCTCTCTCTGTACGAATAGCAGATATCTCTTGAAATCATTGACGAATAAAACGCAATTATCCGACCGAATGCGATCAATATGTAGACGACGACGTTCTCCTCTTGCACCAGCAGCAACAACACCGACAATCACACTGAGCAGCGTAAGATTCAGGCAATTACGATTGGTTTTGGAGCTGCATCTGCTTAGTTTCAAAATTACGGTCATATAGTTGTAATACTGAGAGAATCGTGAGACCATCGACTGGGATCAGCTGACTTTTGTGCAATAGAAGAGTTGGATGGCAGCTTTTGGATTTGGACTCTGCAGAGGTTGATGCAGTTGATTTAAGTTTTCCTTCATTTTACCCCATCCGATGCTGGATGCGTTGTCTCCAGCTACTTTCGTTGCGTCGCTCCATCATCGATTAGACGTCGCAGAGTCTCTCATGCTTAATAGGCTGTAAGCAGTTGCAACGCCTTTTCCCCTGAGACCTGGAAGTCTGAAGAGAGCAAGCGGGAGGAAGGACATATGACCAGGAAAGGAGGAGATAAGGGAAACGGGGGAGGAAGAGAAGAGACTAATTTGGCAGCTGTCGTCACTTCTGCGTCCGTCTACATTAGCGGAAAAGTAGGCTAATCGGAGCAAAGATGACCGCAGTCATCACGCTCTCCCCCCGCCCTCCACCGCTCTTTCCATCAATACCTGGTTTGAATCCATCTGGAAATGCGACGCATCAGCAGAGACGGCTGCATCCAGGGTGCATTGCAAATCGTAAGCGATAAGCCTACGTATAATATAACTATGCATACAGCAGGGCATATATACACTCATGTAATATATAATTATGTGTATAATGTACATACATATTTATGTACGACGTTGTGTATAATGTATATATATATATGCCTATATATGCCCATACGGACTATAATGATACGGACCGACATGTGTCGATTGATTCACCCTAACAGCCTTGGCGCCATGGGAGTCATTATTTTGCGTAACCTCTCAGCCAATTAAATGTAAATGTAAATGTAAATCGAGTTTTCTATAGCGACGGTATATGACCTCAGCCCTCTTCATTGCATGTGCAATGAATTGAATTATTGGTAGGCCTAATTATTGTCTCTGCATGCTTTTTCACATCTCTATTCAAACGCGTTATTTCGTATCATTCATCTGTAGACTCATTTTTCACGAGAATGACTGCACCTTGCAAATACTCGCACAGGGTCAACACCCAACGCTGGCTGAAATTCATGCGTTGCAGACACACAGAGATTCGTTTTTAAATGCATCTAAAACAACGACTTCTCTTCAATACTGATTTCTTTGTTTGCTAAGATAACTTCAAGTATCAGTTCGAAGAAACGGGATTGCTCATCCGCAACCTCGACCTGAGAGACAATGGCACATACGAATGTCGAGCGGAGGTCGATAGCCATGGAAACCTTAAAGTCCGCCCGATTACGATCAACGTCCTGTGTAAGGAACCGATCTCCATTCATATTATGTAGTTGACTTGTTTATAAAATCGTCTGACGAGATGCTACAATAGACTGAGGCAGCGATAGACTGAGACCTGTAGCCAATACTGATCTGTTGCAAGCATCTGGCTTCGGTTATGAGATTAACAGACGATGTGGATGCAGAGCTGGATTCTGTTTTGCTGATGAGTATATGTCATCGTCTCCTGCTCGGTTCATTACTGACCTTAAAATACTCTGTCGTGTTGTTCTACGAGCGCTCCTGAGTATAGACAGTGATGGAGAAGGCGCCACATACACACAGCTTCTGCAACTGCAATAATGTTGATCAGAATAAGAATTAGAATAGCAATGAGAATTATGACACATCAACCTTCCCTTCTATTAATATTAATACTTTAAGTGCACGACAAAGGTTTAGGCCTACATGCGAGGTTCTTTTCAGAAGCATTTGGAGAAGTCAGCTCAGTTCAGATAAGTCTGTGCATTAGCGACGACTCTCTTAATAACGCGTTTCATCCTAATACAAATTCTGACATGAGTCGTTGCGAACATGAACGTCGATTGCCCTATAACGTACTGAGACTTTGTAAATTGTTTCTACATTATATCAACGGTTAGACCTTGAGAAGGTTTCAATGGTCTTTCAATTGTCTGACTATAGATGCTCCTGTGATGCTGCGTGAGCTTCCATCCAGTATTAGGGTCATCAAAGGAAAGCCGGCGGAACTGAGCTGCGAGGCAGATGGTAATCCATCCGTCATCTACGAATGGTTCAAGGCAAGCATCCGTTCTACCGATTGATATAGAATTAATCACCTTACCTATCGATAGGTAGACATTATCAATGCGCGAGTAACGTGTAGTATTATGAACAATTGGCCTGTAAATGAACATCATGCTCATCCGTTGTTTCGAGAACATCGCATTTCGTTTATTCAATTAATTATAAAACAACCATGTATAGGCCCATACGTTACTTTGTTAAAGGCTTTCTAAACTAAGTTATTGAACTTTAGATGGATGTACAATTTTTAGAGCTGTCAAAACATTATGGTGTTGAGATATAGTCGGGATTGATTATGTTTGGAAAAGTCAATTGTTTATGATTGCAAACAAAGGTAAATAAAGCGGCTTTTACTATCACTTTACAATTTCGAAACAATTATTATTCGTCTGCAGTTTAGAATGAGTGGCCCTCAAATAGAAGCTGAGATCAGCTAGGTCTAAATAGAACCGTCCATTCATTCACCCGTAGGCCTAGTGTAGGCCATTCCACATGCACCGTACCCTGCTATACGGGTCCAAGCACATGAAATGGACTTCCTGAGGAGATACGGGGCCTTCAACTAGTGTTTCCGACTCCTTTATTTGGTCTACTAAAGTCTACCTATTTCCTCTTAACCTGGATCTCGAGCACCTCTGAGTAGAGATCATGAAGAGTGCTACATAAGTTTTTATTGATTGATTGATTGATGCAGCTATACAGTTTTCTGGAGCCGTTCCATAGTTAGATTATTCGATTCCTTTGTTAGAATAGTGCAGGCCATCCAATATCTTGAACGGTTCAATGTTGATCTGTATTCTATTGTGGACTGCAGGAGCAGAGGATGTCTGAGACGATTCGCGTCAAAGTGAAGCTGAATGCTTCCGGGAAAAGGTTCGTCATCGGAAAAGCAGACAGCGATGACGAAGGAAAGTACTTTTGTAAAGTTAGCAACAGCCTCGGATTCAAGGAAACTTCCGGAAATCTGGCCTTGATAAGTAAGAATTGTCAAAGGTCTACCTTGTTTGTTTATTTGACAACAATAATTGAGTTTGTAGTATTCATGTGCATGGTTCGATATTCACATCGTATAACCACATCGATCATTATTTTGAAGCACAGACAATCTGTATATGATCGTCATTCTATTGAGCCATCGTTTTGATCAATTCATGCATAATTTTCTCGTGCATTATTGCTTCCATGCACCAATATCTCTGCAACCAATCATCTGTACATCCGTTCTTTCGTCCACCAGTCCGTCCGCTATTCATCCATCTAATCTATCCATATATCTTCCCATCTGCTATTGAACGCCCATCCATCCGTTCATCCGTTCATCGGTCCATCCATCAGTCCTTCCATTCATTCATCCATTAATTCTTCCGTTCTTCTGTTCATCCATTCATTTATCCTCCATTTCATTCATCGATTCTTTCGTTTGTTAATCTATCCGTTTGTTGATGATGTCTCAGGTAAAACAATAGTTTTAAATATAGACGAACAAACTGTAAGAATAGGAATGTGCGATTAAACAGCCAGCGAGTGATGACGAATAAACGAAAGAGGATGATAGATGACTGTTGGTGGAATGACAGATTGATTGTTCTGGGAGTGCATGAATGAAAATGATTGTTGGGCTGGAGATGATTGGATGAGATGGATGTCTCTTCCAGTTCCTCCGCGCGTGGGAGAGCTTCCACAGAAGACGGTCGTCGAAGGACGGACTGTTGTGCTGCCATGCGAAGCGACTGGCTTTCCAGCTCCAAACATCACCTGGAAAACGACACAATGGGACCTCCAGTTCTCCAGCAACAACAATCTAGTCCAGGTGCGAATGAATTGGTGGAATAAGTTTCATTTCTTTACTTCATCGTTTCTATCTGGTTGCATGGAGACCAAAAGTTAGACCCCACTACCCCCACCCCCTACGAATGCTACGGTTGACTTTGCGCAGTAGGCTATGCATGCTCAAACTTACTTTAAGAAACTGCCTCATCATAATCCTATAATAACATTTGCGTTTATTAAATCCACATTGATAAATTGCACTGTGTTTAATAACAAGTACAACTTATGCGAAATACGGCCTGCTAGCACGACACGCGGGTCGGCTTCACATCAGGTTCGCCTTATACTAGTGACCTAATTGCTGGAACACTCCTGGTACGGCCAAGCCAGGAGTGGGGGTGGTGGTTCTTATTTTCCAACTGATGCTAGACGAACAACACAACAGAAAGCGCATTTGGCAACTAACATTGATAAATTGCACTGTGTTTAATAACAAGTACAACTTATGCGAAATACGGCCTGCTAGCACGACAGGCACTTAAAATTAATTACTGCCCAGTGTGAGGCTTGCACTCGGGTCGCGAGATTGACTACTCAGCTTATCGACCAGCTCTCTTTCAACTGAGCTACGGACCCACCCTATATGCAGCAGTGCGTTAGAAGAAATTTACAAGCACAATGTCAATTATATATTGATGCTTACATGAGCACACATAAACGAACTTAGTGTTTATAATGGCCAGATAGATAGGCATAAGTAAGCCTAGTATTTGGGAAACAGCCATAAGTAGACACCGTCTTAGTAAAACATCGAGATAGTAACTCATAGCTGATACAACAACATAACTCAGTGGTGAGAGCGATGATCGATAAGCTGAGTTGGCGGAGTCGAAGGTCGCAGGTTCAAACCTCACTCCAGGGCAGTATAGTTATTTCAGTTTCTGTTAGCTTCCAAAGGCGCTTTCTGTTGTGATGTTTGTCCCCGGTCTGTTGAAAAACAAAAATCGCCCTCCCACTTCTGAATTGGCCGTACCAGAAGTGTTCCAGCACTTAGGCCATTAGTGTTAGGCACGAACCTGCTATTCAGCCGACCTGCATGTCGAGCTACGCGGGCAGTACTTCGTGTAAACTTGTACATGTACTTGTAATTGGTTGCGGTCTGTCGACCATGTTCTCATTAAACGAATAATATATGTTTTTATGATGTGATGATAATATTTCCTGATCGAAATCTGGATACTTGAACTGAAGGCAGAATTCGATTCGTATCTGTCTCTCCGATCAATTATAGTTACCTGCGTATACAGCAGTCTCGTAACACTTGTAAGATTGATGTACGGCCGATGTTCATCAAATATACTAAAGAGGATAAGGAGGCAAAATTTATCTCCATCCCCATTTCTCCAGTTGGACCAGTCTCCACCCGATTTCGTGAGTCTGTTCCCATCCCAGAGGCTATCCCCATTAGGTATGTTCCCGTCATCAACGATTTGGATCTGTCTCCATATGTCCCACTTCCCAGTGGGAGGACATGTGCTCCCTATCCGTATTCCCATCACAACGATGCACATCAAGCATGTTGTATATCTCCACAAGTTCACAATAAACAGTAATGTGAAATTTTTAAGTTCTTAGATTCAGAGTCATCAATTTTAGTGCTTTTGAGTTTTGTCTGGAAATCAGAATCAGAACGCAGAGAGCCGAGGCCTAGATGTAGTATTAGACTCATGGTGACAAAAACTGTGAAAGAAGACAAGGCAGGGATGAAGGAAGAAATCCGACAGATTCAAAAGGAACTTCATCGTGCGATATTATTAACTATATATATAATGGCATATGATGACACAAGAGACAAGTTAGATATAATATTAAATGCAACTAGTTGTGAATGCGATGCAATGTAGATCTAATGAGAGTACAGACTGAATGTGTGTCGATGGATATTATATGTCATTACATTCTATACAGTATACGTAATCACTGGGTATCCAAGTGGCGCCTCTGGCGACTCATTTCGTGTGGCAGCAGCGGATGACAGATGCCTAGATGTGGCGGTCATCGCTGTGTAATTAGACAAATCTAATGAACGTGGCCCTCTGGTGGCCGCCAGCAATCTTACGTCGGATGATCGGATTATGTCTGTAGGGGGTCGATGGTCGTATATCGGTTGACGTCACTCTGACCGGAGTGAATAAATTGGTGATACAGGACATACAGAGGACGGACGCAGGAAACTACACTTGCATATCAGCTAACGAAGGAGGCGTCGATTCACAGCAAGCCAGGATCATCGTCGAATGTAAGCCTCCTTCTACAATACAATACAATGCAATGAAATGCAGTAAAATTGATTGAATACTTTTATATCGCAATCCTTGCAGAGTTGAGCAGTGTAAATATACGACCATACACATACATGCAACAGATCATCCATGACACAAATCAGCTAGGCCTATATAAGGAGGCCTATTGAAGACTTCAGAACAATATTGTGAGTGAAGGACTTGCTCAAGGAACCTTTGCAACGGCCACAAGGCGTGCACCGAACAAACCACTACACCACCGCGACCACACGACGTGGTAGTGATAATAGTCCCACGTGATAGTAGTAGACTAATCCTCCTCTGACTGGTGGCAACGACGACGAAGTCCGATACGAATATATGTATGTATGTGTGTATTTCTATACCGCCTCTTAAAGCCCACTACCACTCAGAGTCGGTCCCGCAGGTGTGTCGG
>JAQFXW010005520.1:0-10350 GCA_034693945.1 Dendrobaena attemsi
CAGCGCTCGTGAATTAGCTGGTGCCCAGCGCTTAGCTTTACAGAGCGCTTTAGAAGTGTCGAGATTACGATTACGATGTGAGCAGTGTGAACTCCAACGGTTTGATTTGTATGTCTTACATGGTTCATTTGCATTTGAGCAGTGGGAACTCAAGCAAATTTTTTAGAGCAGTGGGTACGCCGTTTCCACGCGTTCCCACTCACTTTAAACCCTGCCTACTAACCTCGTTTGCATGTGACATCAGATGATCTGTCACATTGGGGCTCAAACAATATCTTGTTGATGTTAGATACGTAGGCCACCGCGCTTATTAAAGATGTCAACATGGAAAATCGTAAAACTAGGCTAATTAATTGTTCAATCAGCTGTGGTTCATAATAATTATTTCTAACAGACGCCATTAATCGATTATAGGCCTAACCACGTCATTCAGTTGTAACATTTATTTTTCAAAGCCTTCATAACAAAGTTGATTAGTGTAAAGTCATTCACTTGTTCATTGCAATGATTTATATAGCGCGCCCCTACAAGGCACCTACTCAAAAGCGTGCCTCTGCTCCAGCACAGGTCAAAGGGCAGTTTCGAAGAGTGTGTAAGATGTATCAGAATGAACCATGGAGAAACCACTAACTGTCGACGTTTTCTGCCTGCATGCATGTTGTACCATGGAAGCCTTAAGGGGTCCATGATTGTACGCGCAGTGTGGGCATAAGGAACAGTCAGGCCTCCCCGTCCAGCCATGGACCCCGAGTTAAGAGGAGCAGACGTCCATGGTCCAGCCAACAGTAGAGAGAACGATTACCTGACCAGCAGATGGCAGCAGAGATTACACAAGTCGACTGTGGTGATAGTCGCGAGACCTAAGCTGACAATGACCGCCAAAACGGGCAAACTAGAGCGACAATAGTTCATACCTACAAGAGCCCTGCAGGTCGCAGGCCCTATACATAATTTACTTACAGTAAGGCCTACTGTATGACTTCTTATGTAGCCTGAGCGTGTGAGACTGTGAGTGTCTGTGCATGACTTAGAACGAACAGATCGTGTTTTGCTGTAAAATCCTGGCGATAGGCCTATATAGCAAATGTAGTCAACCGTAACTATATAGGGTTGAGACTTGGGATCACGAACGCCCAGCATGAATGGTTTGTATGCAGGTCAACAACGGATATACATGTAGGCCTATGCTATACAGACCCACAAAGCATAAACCTACATCATATGATGGGTAAGGGCGGTTCCATAAAATTACAATGACTATTCCAGCCACGCCGCTCAAGACCGTAGACAGAGGAGTGTTTTGGGTGTTTTAAACACTTCCCGAAATGAAAAATAACATTGCCAAAGTTCCTTTTCAGTCTGAGAAGGTAGGAAAACGACCCCAAAACTAATTAACCTACAGGACAATTTCTTAGGACGTGAAGAGCACCCCCCCCCCCCGAAACAAAATTCTGGCTACGGTCTTAACGCCGCTCATTGATCAAGTCCGTAAATCTGATCTTTGGATATAACCCTTGTTTTGGTTTACAGCTGTGCTTGTCTGTTTATAGCGACACGATTCGTTCATCTGCGAGAGACCTATTCCCACAAAAATCGCCAGACATCGAGGGCTACAAAGCCCAGTCGCCAACCCAATAGGCTGCGTGTCTTAGCGATAGGCCTATACTATACGTCCACAGGTCAAAGCAGGGCGTCGCCTTGTTGCGCCAAACAGTATTGAAGCGTCTTGCATCGGTGAACTGCAGGCCTGCATTTTAAGCTGTTGGATAAGTCTGTTTTGCAGAGTGAACAGCAAGAGATCCCTTTGTTGAAGACGGATATCACACACAGTGGCGCATGACGTGAAACCTCTGGTGCGTGACCTGCACACTTGGGTGACTCGCAATGGAAGAACCATTGGCCAATAGAGCTGTGCGACACGTTTTCAGGCATACGCCTTGGCGTTTCCCTCATCTACTGAAAGGCAACTCTGCGAGAACCATCGTGTGTCCGCAGAGGCGCCTTCGGACTCGTTGGTGAGTGCAGCTTTCGCAGAAACCTACAAAGAAGTTTCATTGCTGCTGTATTGGATTTCAAGTAGTTCTGAGGTAGTTTCGTTGGCCAGCTCTTTCTTATTTCGAAATCTCCTGTTCGAAGACACAATGGCGTCGACGACACCTTATTTTAACGTCAGCAGCACAGAAGGCAAGTTTTAAGTCATGATTTTATAGGCGCAAGGTACCGAAGCTTATCTACAGCAAAGCTTAGTTATAAGGCCTAAGCTAATTTTCGTACATTCGTAACATGGCAGAGCCTTGACTCTCTTCTCTTTATGGTTACGTACGTGTTGAGCCAATCGTGATTCCCAGACACGAGAATTTGCTCGACGTTCCAAACCGAATTCCAATCGAATTTAACATTTATCAAAACCAAGCTGCAAATAGAATGAACGGGTCTATTATTGTTCCACCGCTCGAAGCTCATCTGTGGCTCGCGTTCCTTTGCGTAATCGATTTAGAATCCTTGAAACCAAAGCTCAAGGTTCGTGTCTTGTCCTGTCCGTGTTCTCAGACATATCCAGAGTCTTATTGTTCCTTTCGATCAGCTTCCATATACTGGAGAACTGGTGTGTAGGCCTACTAGAGATGATCGCCGTCTTTACTTAGCTTACTGATTACATACTTTCTACCATTTTGCCATCATACTTTCAAACTATATATTACTTATCTGAGCTTGAGTGATAGCAACTCATCAAATAATTATATTTGTCCATTTGACGATATTCGAAAGTCTGTGAATATCTATGAAAGACAGTGGGCGTCAAATTTCAAAGGACAATAAAATTTAATACTATGTCATAACATGAAAAGCAGCTAAGTAGGCCTCTGTATAAATACTAAGCAAGTGAAGGCGTCTGAGGCTGAGCAATTGTTTAGAAAGGCACTCATTAATAGACACACCTCTTACTTGTTCTTAGGCAAAGCTGCCGTGATCTTCATCGTCATCGCTTTCGTGTTAATGCTTCTTCTGCTGATAACTTGTATCGTCTGTTGGTGCTGGAGATACAAACTTCACAAGAGAAAGCATGAACTGAAGGTCAAGGACGCTGAGAATGGCATTGCCACTGCGGTAAGAAACTTAAGCTCATATCAGACACTTAAGGTCTTTTGTAACACGCACTGTCAGACAATTTCGTAACACGAACCATGTCTATCTTTTGTAACACGGACCATGTCTATCTTTTGTAACACGGACCATGTCTGTCGGTAGCAGCTTAATATTAACAGATGCGTCGAACAACAGGCCTACAGTATAGCTGTTAGTCTCCGCTGAAGCGTGGTTCATTCTAGGTCGCCGCCTCGCCTTGCAGACACAAAGTGCAGAGCTTCCTAATGAGAAACAAGCTATATGTGTTTATCGTGTACAGCCGAAGCGAGAGATCTGCAGAGTTGGACGTGTGTGATGGAGCAGCAGATTTCCTTATATTCCTAACCTTATAAGTTCTCAATTTAGAAACCGAGGTAGGAAATTGGCGAATACGGTCCATGTGCAGCACCGTATAGACCATTGGTCTATACGGTGCTGCACATAATGTGTCCTGTTGAAATGATCGAACATACGTTTTCATTTAGTTGACCCGATCAATCTACAATAACCTAAGCAGTCAAATCCGATTGGACAGTTCATCCGTGAGAACGGATTTTGGGATTAGGCTACTTGTTGGCTGTTCCTGATCATTGTCTGTGCTTCCACATTCGATTTATCCCGCGAGGGTTTGGAGGGGGAGAGTCAGAGGAATCAGGTATGACAGCTTGAAGAGGTGAAGCTTCAGTTTAGAATGGAAAGCCTTAGGGGTGACAGATAGAAGAGACTGAATCAGGAGAAGTTGGGTGCTTTAGAGGGATGAGAGAGGAGCAGAAAATTTGCGGAGTTCAAATGTAGAAGAGTTTGTGGACAGGTGTATGGAAGGATCAGAAATTTTCTTGATTTGTTCAGGGAGGTCAATAATGATGAATTCAGTTTTAGAGGGGTTCAAGAAGAGGAGATTGGCTGACATCCATTTAGATATCACGTCAACCACATCAAGTAAGTGTGCAACGGAGGTGGGAAAGTGGCTTCGGGAGAAGGAGATGTATAGTTGGGTGTCATCTGCATATAGATGATGGTCGCCAGAGGAGGATTTTATTGCATGACTTAATGGTTTGCTATACAGGTGATATGTCCCTGTCTCAATCTATTCTTTGTAACCAATAAGCGGCAATGTGTTAGTGCAAGGATTAAGAACCATTTGTCAGTTGAACTGAACTGTGCAACTGAATATTGTTGAACGAGATTAAAATAGAATTGACTGTTGGCTATTTATGACTTCACTTTAGTCGATGCAGTATAGGCTAAGCGCAAACGACGAGTTTTCCCTGATTATCGTAGTGACAAATGTCTGCGAGGACTCTTTGAACTAAAGCAGAAACATACAAAATAATTTACATCTGTGATTACAAATGACCTGTAAACTATGATTATTATTTGACTGATGAATAGAAAAAGACGGGATGTGGTTGCTGCGGATGTTGGGTCTACTGTTGTCGTTGCTTCGGCGGTTGCTGCCAACCAGTAATGCATGTGGCCAGTCCTCTTCCCGCTGTTGTTGCCCCACCCACAGGGGCAGCTGCAGGGGGCTGTGGATGCCACGGGGGTAGCAGCGGCGGCGGCGGCGCTGGAAATCAGTTCGGCTGGACGAAGGACGTGATCGTCTACGGGGGCAGTGGGGGAACTCCTGTGGGGCCAACGACCAACGGGGGCTGTTCGCAACCGATGAACGGCTGCTCCTCTCAACCGGTCAACTTTAACAACCGCTGGAGCACAGCCAACGACGGTCGTCTCGTTCTCAACGGCGGCGGCGCAGGGGTCGTCTCAAAATTCACTCCCGGAGTCCAGACGTACGGAGGAATTTACCCGTCAATGCCGTCGGGAATGTCCGCTAGCAATCAGTTTCTGCTGAATGGACGATAAGCCAAAAAGATCCGCACTGTATAGGCAAAGGCAACGTTGCCTTATAATATTTTATTAACTTACACTGACCAATAACCATGCACAATATATATATACACACACACACACATATTTAATGCGTATATTGATTGTCATTGCAATGTGTTTGGATGATACATATAATCATACTGCAGAATATTACGTAGAAGCAAAATCTATAGCTAAGACTTCCGCGCACCAAGTAAATCACGTGCAATTTACGTGAAACAATAGACGCTGACTTAGCCTATGGTCCTCTAAGACGAAGTTATGAGAGGGAAGAAGACTTTAGCAACCGCTGGAGTTCCTAATGATAACAGTGTTGGAGCGCAGTTATTTACGACCACCGATACACCTGTTATTTAACAGAATACAAGCTTACACCCACATCTCCCTTAAACTACATTTCACACTGTTTACACGTTTCAAGGATGCGTCTTAGTAACTGTGAGGTCTAATACCAAAGACTAACACCAAGATTAATTTTGTAGCGAAACGGAGATGGCTGTGAAAGTTGCTATTTTGGAGCTGCATGCTTAGGACTTTAGGTCTATGCGCAATGCTATGAAATGTGTGTATTGGCTAATAAGGTCTCATCTATAATGGGCTGGTATAGGCCTAGTTGGATTGATAAGGGCCTACTCTCAACGTTGCGTATAGGCCTAACGGACACGATTGCCGAAACTCTTGTAGTCAATCGATACTGATTTTAACCACTGATTTTATTGCAGAATGTTTGACTAATCATACTTTAGAATGTTGTATATTTTAACTTTCACTTGCAATGAAACCTCAATCATGTGCTTCTTATTCATAGCATAACTTGAATTAGATCGAATTAGGAAATTTTGTTTATCAGTTTGACCTAATAACAATCAGACTTATAAGCTTTTATCGTTTAAATTAAATTAAAATTATTTTAATATTCATGCAGTTAAGCCTAGACTGTAACCTATACCTAGCCTACTCACGGATTTTGTATTCGACGCATTGACCCACAAATATACGTAGAGTCTGTTACCTTCGTTTTAGTCTCAAATGGACCTTCCGGTTATTCGCCCAGTTATTCGCCTTCAGTCCATCGACACTAAAACAGCCAATGAAAGAATGACAGAGAACGTATGTTTGTATACAACATGCACACGATACAGAGTTAAAGATGCGACAAAGTCACCGCTAGCAATCAGTTTCGTGTGCTTGGCTACATTGTCCAGCTCTTCTGCAGATAAACCGGTTTCCGAAATGTATGCTATAGCCTACAGCACAGTGAGTCCCACGCCCTACTGCTAATTTAATATAAATAGAGAAACGCGAAGAAATCCTGGTATAAGCTTACGTGATATTTCGCTGTATACGGCGATCATTGACAGCAGGGTTAGCGACAAGCATTCGCAAGGATGGCAGTTACTTGGTAAGGTCCGAGGATCCTGTTGCTATAAGGTCAGACCAAGGTCAGAATGTACGCTGTGGTATAGATCAAGATAAGAGAAGGACAGATCTTACTGAGTTTCCGATCGAGGTGATCGTACGTGTGTGACCGTGTGTATTACGTAGCCTATATCAATGTACACTGGAGTATAGATGACCACTTTTGTCAATGTAGCCTACATTTTATAACCACTGTTGTCAATGTATACAGTAGCTAGATGACCACTGCTGTAAATGTACAGTAGATGACCATTGAAAAATTACAACGGCATGCAGTAATACATTACTAAAGATGACCACATTATGCATGGCAGATGACCACTGGAGTTACGGTATAGCGTTGGCGACTGCAGTAGAAGGGACACAGCAGATGATCATCGAAGCAGCAGAGGCATAACACAGCAGTAGAAAGGAAAGGAGATTACGGTAACAGTAGACATCATGACAGATAATGGTTGGAGTCTTCGACGAAACGAAATGTTCCCCGCAGATCAATTGACGACTTGCTCGTCTTGAACAGCGTAGACTTGCAATCATAATCTGTGGTGTATTCACTGTGTATATATATATAATTATATATACGTGTGTGTAGATGTGTAGTTACATACATGTAGATGTGTGTGTGTGTGTGTAATTAACGAATTTACAGCCAGCGTTTACCGTTTACGTGGGCATTGGCAGCAGATGACTCCACCAGCCAGCAGCAGCAGCAGCAGCAGCCTGTGTACGAATAAAACTATAAAGGTAGTATGTGTAGCCTAGAATCCAGATTAATCTGATTAAGTGAGTGAAGCAGAAGCACAGAAACCATAACCAAGAAGATTTAACTAGTCTTAGAATGATGGAACAAGTGGGGCATGGTAGTGTGGGGCGCGGTATACTGTAGCGGTGAAGGTCGCCGCGTTGCAATCGAAGGGTTGCAGGTTCGAATCCCACCCGCCGCGTAGGGACCTCTAGCAAGTCCTTCACTCACAATTTCTCAAGCGGTCTGACATGTACAACTCCGATACACCCGCGGACTGTAAACGGGACCGTCTCTGAGTAGTAGTGGTCTGTAAGAGGCGGTATCATCATCATCATTCCTCTCCTCCGTCCGGCAGCGCCGACGATGAGGCCTTCACATGCCGTTTCCAAGCTACTCTATCCTTGATGGTATCCATGGCTCTCCTCTTCATGTGAATGTTTCTTGGTCCTTTTGCCAGGTGGTGACCAATCCTCTCCTGGTAGGGTAAGGAGGCCGTTGGGTCCTGTCGGATCTCTTCCGCCCTTAGTGGTCCTTCCAACACCTGCCACCTGCGTTAGCCAGCCGTTCTCCGGATTCTTGGTGAGCCTGTCCACCTCGGGGGTCCTTCGGCCGAAGCCTTCTCCCCTGATGGTATAGCCTCGCTAAGCAGTCCCTTCCTTGGCTGTTCAACCCCCACCCCGTTGAGTTGCAGGTCGGTCTTTGGGGGGGCGATATAGAAATACACAAATATAACACAATATAATCAATACAACGACTGGTGTGGATAGATTTGGTCTTTGCTTTGTTTGCGCTGTTATTTTCTGTCTTGGAATATTATATGCAGAGACGAAGAATCGTAGATATATCTGTGGTCAGCTGTTCTTGCTTCTGCGTTTCCTTTTCTGTTCTGCCAGATTTTTCTTCCTTCTCGTTACTGTAGTTTCGTTGCTGCCAGCCGACATCTTAGATGCAATTAAGAGTGGCGCTCCCTCGTGGGCTGATGAGGGTGCTAGACGTGGCTGTGGTGGCTGCAGTGGGTGACGGTAGTGACCAGCAGACGGTAATTGTGTCGTTATGAGAAGGAACGCTTCATCGATCCTCAATAATGGGCTCAATTACATCGAGCGCCAGCCATCCTCTCTCTAGCAGGCTATGCATCGCCACTCTCTCGGCCGCCGCCGCCGCACTCGACGCCGACACTCGACTGCAGGAAGCAGAAGGAGGATGCATGCAGGAGGAAAAGGAGAAGAAAGAAAAGAAGGACGAAGGATGAAGAGACGAAAATGGAAGACAGAATAAATATCGAGGATTCAGAAGAGCGACGAAGGTTAGCCTACAGACGAACCTTTTCAATGAGTTTCGGAGTTTGTCCATAGGCTATAGGCCATATAGGCACAAACCCTAACCATAAACATAAACAGATTTTTTTTGCTTTAACCTCGGCTTAGATAGACTTACAGAGTATTGCATAATTTGCATTGCATGTGAACAACAGCATAAACTGTCACATTATTGCATTTATTAATATAGCTCTAGGCTGCTAGCACGGCAATCTGTAAAGCACAGGTGAAAAATAAAAGTTTAGTTTGACATACATAGTGGACTGCATTTTACTTTTTATCAGTGCATATTTGAACAAATTTTGACTTAGAACTATAAGCTTACTCACACAACGTCTGCACCCCAGCCAACAGCGCATTTGAGAGTATTTGCTATAAAATGGCGCCCTCTATTGGCACTTCATTTCACAAAAATGCCTCGGATTATTATTGCTTTTATAATATGCTTTGATGAATTATTTGCAATTTATAATTCCATAATATTACTTAGGCGGGATTGGATGTCTACATTTGTGTTACTATTGGGGGGCGTCTCGAGGCCCCCTGTTGTGCGGGGCCGTATAAGCACTTGCCTCGCGTGTCTACGCTTTAAAACGTCACTGGGCTACGCCGCTACAGTCTACAGAGAGATTGAGAAGAACGTAAGAATACAGGATATGCCTATATGTGAAGTAGACAAAGAGACAGACAAGGAGGGAGGATTGTGAATTGAGGATGATGAGTAAAATAAATAATTTATCTGAGTAGCTTACGAGGAGCAAAGACAGGGCAGAGAGAAGGGAACTTCTGACTATTATATAGAGAAGACTGAAGGGAGTGCGTGGTCGTCGGAAGCGTAGGCAGAAGTAAAAGAAGTGGAAGTTGTCTTCACGCGAAGGAATTGTGTGAGGAGGATGGAGACAACTGATGGAAGAGAAGTGCTGGCGATTGGTTGCAATGGCGTTGAGAGGATCCATCTCCCTGAGAGAGGAGGAGGAGGAAGAGGACAGGAGAGAGAGAAGAGAGAGAAGAGAGGAGAGGAGAGAAGCGTGCAGAGAAGGAGACGTAGGTCTACTTGATATATATACATATATATATATATAATAATATATAGACGGAGGAGTCTTATGTCGTTTCGTGTCGTCATCTGTTCCTCTAATAAACCTCGTCGACATATTCCAACATTGTTCCAACCAACCGGAAATTTGATAAATATAATCCGGTGTTTCGTGCTAAAAGTCTCCCGTAAAACTCTGACCCATCGTCGTAAGTCTATAATTAAGCATCCCCTACGTTTTATTGTATTCATTCATTTTTTCACACATTTCTATATGGCCCATTCAAGTCCACTACTACTCATAGGCGGTCCCGACTACAGCCCAGAGGTGTTGAGTTTACACGCCGAAACGCAACGAGCAATTGTGAGTGAAGAACTTGCTAAATGTCCCAATGTGTGGCTTGGGTCTGAATCGAACCCGTGACCCTTCGGACGGGAGGCGCTGACTATTCCACCGCACCAGAGTGAAACACATAATAATTATGTTCTTGCATACTCGTGAAATCTACATTTCAAAAGCGTTACTCTAAAGCTCAAAACGCACCTCAGCTTATTAACGAGCGAAATATGTACAGAAAGCGATGTCCATTGGAGTGTAGCATATGCACACTGTTGTTATTGTAATCATTGTGATTTGTGAGCTTCAATTTGTAACAGAGGTGGATAGAACCAAGTGTTTTGGCGGAACATTTGGCTTTCTTACGGTTTAATTGCGTTTTGCTTTCTGGTTTTAGAATTTTCCGATTTCTGACTGATAGGCCTAAACACAAAATGATTGATTGCTGTTTATTTATTACAATTAAAGATCTAATTTT
>JAQFXW010005521.1:0-10350 GCA_034693945.1 Dendrobaena attemsi
AGAAATAGGGGGGAAGACTGGTCATATGGGATGTAAGAATATTTTTGAGGGGGGAAAATGGAAAGTCATGAGTTTTTGAGCCCGGCTGCTTAGGGTGGATAGAAGCCCCTGCTTCACGCGACAACGAACAGAAATCATCAAGAGCACTAGAGTGTATATACAGGCCTATACTTCACAAGGGATTATGGCTTCGAAAGTAATGCTTGCGACACCTGCTGTGCTTTTAGAACATATGTATATGCCAATGGATTATGTCATCAAAATCACTTCAAACACCGGAGCGCTCCAGCTAAAAGCACTGCTTCAAAATAAACTGCTGCTGGGAGGGGCATAGCTCAGTGGAGAGAGTCGCTGGTCTATTAGCTGAGAGGTCATTGTCGCAACCCAGTTCAATTCCCACATAGGGCAGTAATTTATTTAAAATTTCTGTGTGCTGCTATTAGCGCTTCTCTGTTGAGTTGTTTGACTCGGGTTTGTTAAAAAAAACTAAGATTCCCCACTCCTGGCTTGGCCGTACCAGGAGAGTTCCAGTGTTAGGCCACTAGTTAAGGTATCGAACCCGCTGTAAAGCCGACCTGCGTACGTGTCGTGCTATGTGGGCCGTATTTCGTATAACCTGTCTGTAATCATAGCCTTCATGGGCCTACTGCGGTCTGTCAATATGAGATAGGCCCTAAATAAATGAATATATGTGTCGGTCTTATAGGCATAATTAAAATAGACGATTAGGCCTATATTATTATTTAAATTGATTTATTTTTCCTTCAGCAATTCTGTCTTTTCCATCAATTTTGTTTTGCTGTTTCCAGGGGTAGCCGAGATATAAAACTAGCTAAGTTTGAATTCGTTTGACAAAATAGATTCCCGGAAATTTAAGATACCAAGAACTACCTACCTTTAAAATGACTGATTCCAGATGTTCAGTCATTTATTTTTGTCTGTTTCAGGATGCTGAGGATGTTACTTACTACTGCAGAAGAATATAATATCTGAGCTAAAGTACGAGTTTATTAAGATGGAAAACCGGGTCTTCGAAAACAGCTGGCCATTCTTTACGGACGTACAAAGATGATCTACTCACCAACATAAAACAAACTGATGAAATGACTTTCATCGGACACGATTCTATTAAACGAACTTTTTGTTTCAGCGTCTTTTCTTGAAATTGGCTGTTTCCTGCCAACTCGTGCGTGAAACCTATTTGAAATGTATCACCACAAAAAGCGAACTTGCCGTTTCAGCTACTCCGCTTGTGACATACGCAGTCAATAGTGATATTACAACTCAAATAAAGGCACCAGTAAATCAGAACGCACCACTGAATTCCTGAAGCCTATAGTCTTTTATGACTTCGCAACTCTTTACTACGGACTCGAAATATGGGTCACGGCTTCGGACTCTGCAAAATGAGTTCCTGCTCGCGGAGGACGTTTGACTCTTCGCTATGAACTCGTAGCTGTAGCCTAGTTCTGCTGACATAAAAGCAGGAACGACATTACTTTCTGTGGATTTATCATGCTTCGAAGGAACTCGACGTGTCGGCCTTTGTGACTCGCGACTCTTCAGAATTAACTTGCGGATGTAACGCGTTCTGTGGACAGGGAGTCGGCTCTCTACAATGAACTCGTCTCTGAGATGACCTGTGAGGGAAATGCTGAAGCTGTTCTGGTTCTCCTTGATGCTCCTCCTCGCAATAGAGATGGTCGGCACTCAGCCCAGCAACGCTGATCTAGGTGAGTGAGTCTCATCATAATTCCATTCATTCTAGGGCCAAATGCAGGTGCAGCAATTGTGCAGCCCTCTTAGCACGCCCTTATATTAATGCTTATATTAATGCTGGCCTGCTTGATACTAAGTTTTCTAGATCATGATGTCATGACAGTCTGGGCGTGCAGAACGACCTGCCAGAAAGACAACTCTTGCAGTCTTACACGTGATGATTAGTGTTACGTACGAACACGTTTCTTGTAAATAAATGGATGTAATTGAATTAATTATTTTATTTGTAAAATAAAGAACTTATTCGGAAAACGAGAGCTTCTTAAAGACTGCTGGCCTGGTGCTGCAACACTCTTAGCACAATGACACGGCCTGTTTGATTCATTCAACCAATCATTCACTCATTCATGTATTATTATAGCACCTCTTTACGTGACCTGATATTCAGGCACTCCCGACTACAGCCCTGATCGTTAGTTAGCCCACCGAAGCGCCTCATTTACTATACGTCATATTCGCGCCTGTTCTATACACTGCATATATATACGCAATACAGTCGTTTCTCGTCACTACAATCATTGACCAAGTGTAGCGCAGTCCTGATTTGGATGCTGATATATTTGTCAATATATACATATAGTACTTATATAATTATATATATACATATATATTTATCATGTGTCAAGGTACATATGATGTATGCACATGCATCTAAATATACATAACACACCCGTATAAGCTTACACATATATATATATATATACATATAGACTAAGATATGCTGTCTCGTTGTTGTCCTCATTGTCGACCAGTCCCTTGGGATATCTGCGCCCACTGAAATTGTTCCGCTTCAATAATGCAGTACGCAGAGTCAGCGCAGGGCAGCAGACCGTCTCCTCCTCCTCCTCTTGCTTCTGCTGCTGCTGCTACGGAATTTGCAAGTTTCCTGTTGCATGAAGGAGAGAGAGACAGACAAACAGAGACAGAGACGGAGACAGAGACAGACAGAGACAAGCAGAAATACCTTGCTTTATAGCAGAATGCGGCTGTGCAGTTTCTGGAATTTTGATAAAATGCCTAATATGTTGTATATAATATGGACAGAAAAGATACTCATAATCATCTATATATAAATATATATAGATACATTTTTGTACACACATAATATTATTATATGTGTACAAAAATGTACATGTAAGCTTACGTATGTATGATTATGCGTATCTTTTATGTATATCGACCTTATTCTTTCAGAGTATTTATAAAACGCATTTTCAAGACATGCAAACACAGGAATGCCGTGAACAGTCAGAGCATCAACCGCCATGGCCTAAATGATATTAAATATAAAAAAGAACAAGAAGTGGAAACTTGTTTTTGTTGGTGCTTGGTTTTTTGGTTCTTCCAAAAAATCAAGAACCTTAAAAAGACAATAAATTTGCTCTTTTTTCTTATAATATGTAGCATTTATAAGTTTTATAGGCTAAACATTGATTCAATTACTTAAAACTTAGAATTAGAACTGTAATTGTAATCAAATCAATTGTCATCAATTATTTTGTATTTATCAGTCAGAAATCCCAACTGTAGGGCCTATTAAATCTGAGTTAGAGTTTTCTTCACGTCACCCGAAATCGGAAAATATTAAAATCAAAAACCATAATAAACCAAAAAGCAAGTTTTCATTTCCAAAAGTCTTGCCTTTTCCACTCCAGTAAAGAACGGATAAAATAATTACATACAATGTAATATTATTACGCTAGTTATCAAAGCAGACTCTCTCAAGCACGTGGAGTCAACGAAGAGATTCCCGTAGGCAACTAACAGATAGCGTGAATGGTCAGACGCCAGGCTGTCTGCTCATGGAGTTCAACCGACTCCTATGCAGCTTTATTCCGGAAAGCTCCGCTGGATCTTGCTGGATTACCGTTGGCAGTTTAAAAACTACACTTCGAACTTGCTGACTTGCTTTCTAAATCCTTCCTTATTTGCTTTGGTGCATGACCCGGGTATTAAACTTGATCTATGACTTTTTTTGCGAAGACTAGGACTCCACGTGGAACAGGGCGTCCGCAGGCGGAAGCACTGGAAGCACATGCTTCCACTAAAATCAGCTGTGTCAGCCAAACCCAATAGACGAATAATTATAATATTAATGCTCTCGTATGAGATTGAGAGTGCTTAAACTTCAATTTGCGTACTATAGGCCTACTTACAAGTTATAAGTAAGCAAATTGCACTATCTTTATTATGTTATAGGCCTACTTTACTTTTATGAGTAACTGGACATTTGTAATAATGACTATGAGCGGCTGGCAGAGGTCGGGTTAGGATCGAAGACGAGAGTGGTTCTTTCAATTTTCGCAAAACTGTCGTCGCCTCTGAGTCGTCGAACATTTTTTTACCATAAATTTTGCGTCAGATTCGCACTAAACGACATTCGCTCCCCGACGAAGTTGTTTCTATTCATTCGTATATGCACTAAAAGCGTATTATAATGGCAATGCCATCTATGTAGACTTCCCTCTGGTTTGGATTAAGTTCAATCCCTTTTAAACTCTACAGCTCAGTCTTTTGGATCAATCCCGAAGAGTATAAGCCTACGGTCGAAATAGTATTAGTTCTGAGTGTATAGGCTTACACATAGGACGAGCCTCGTTGACTTCATATTGCTGCAAAGGCGCGTTGAGTTGGATATGCGTCTGGATGTCTTTGAACTTCCACATATTCTCTGACCTTGCCTCGCCTTTCCTTGTCTTGTTCTGCGATCTCTTCATTCATTCATTACAAACTTTTCATATAGCGCCTCTTCAAGGGAACTACTCAGAGGCGCTCCCAACCTCAGCGTGTGCAAATAGAGCAGTCTTATGGTGAGAGAGAGGCAAGTCTGAGAGGGAGTTGTAGGAAGCAAGCGGTGAGCCAAATGTATGTAGGCTGTTCCAGATCGATCGATCAACAACTGAAAAGCACAAGTCTGTCTAGTAGATGTGCAGCTAAAGGAGACAGAGAGCAGCACTTCCTTATTCAACCGCACGGAAGGAGCAGGAGCATCTAGTACTGAGGATAGGCTAAATGGCTCAAAAAGATAGGCGGGAGCTAGTCTAAGTATTAGTTACTCCTAACTTTTGTCAGCAATCCTGCACATGATGCGTTGCTTAGGCCCCTACCCTAATTATTTTGCACTATCTAACCTTCCTTTGGCCAATTCAGCTACGTCGGTATGAGTGCAGACCGCATACGTAAGCGTAATCGTAAACTCAGAATTTCTAAAGGGCTACTTGAAGGCCAAGCGCAGAGCACCAGCCAAATCCCGAGCGCTGCGTCGAATCAGAAGGGTTATTTAGGGGCAAGTTCGTGGTGCTACGGATCACGGATCGTTTCCCGATGACTTAAATCTCGAACTAGCGCCGATGGGATTAGATGGTGAAGTGGATATTCGTTGCCTTGTGATCGAGAGGTCTCAGGTTCGTATCCCACATGAGCTGCTACGTTGCGACCTCAGACAAGGGGTTGCCTACCCAAACTCAAAGGGCAACCACCTCACTCATCTCATCCTCTGTTGGCATAAACCATGAACCTGTCTTCGGGTAAAGAACTCGTCATCTTCACTATTGCCCTACATTGTTTTACCTTTGATGCCAGATCTTACATTAACTTGCTACGTCTCAAGTGTCAACCCATTTTCATTACCGTCTTACATATCAGTGTGTATCCCACTCCATCGCTCAACATCGTGTTTGTCGTGCAGAACATAGTTATATAAAGTCTATGTCTCTTCTCTGCTCGTCGTCTATAGCGTGTGCCACTGGTCATCCTCAATTTGCAGTAAACTTGGACGCCTTCCACCGAGTCAGGAGGAGTGACAGATGAGCAACGGTCTTTGCTTCGTCTGGTCAACTTTTAATTTCATTAGGTGCATCGTCTTCTAATTCTGTTACGTCGTCGACTTCTACTGGTTCCAAGTTCCGTCGTTTTAGTTTCCACCGCGCTCTGTCAACCTCTGCAGCCGCCACAGGTTTGTCTCATCAGCGGCAGCAGCAGCAACAGATGTCGAGAATCATCCGTTCAACGCTGTGAGCGAGGTTCGAGTCGTGGTGAAATAATTTATAGTCTATGCGACGCTGGCAAGGACCGTGTTGTGCTGCGTCTGTCAGAGGAAATTTCCAAAGTTCTCGAACGATCGGGAATTGTTGGCACTTCTGATCAGCTGGCGTTGTGCAGCTCGAAGCAAGGCATAGCTACAACTGACAGTCGTTACACGGGTTCTGACTTCTTATTACGTAAAACCCCGTCATGTTGTTTTATGCCACGATTACTTATGTTATGTAGGCTTAATGTTACGCCACAATGTCATTCATATTATCATGTTTGTATATAATTATTATGATAATGTTATGTTGTGCTGTTCTGCTATGGGCCTATAATATCGTCTTATATTACGTACCGGTATACATGTACCAGAGGTGTAGCCTGAGTGATTTTTTTTTTTGGGGGGGGGGTTTCCGCAGAAAAAAACTGATAACTTCTTTTCCCTTGAATATATATCAATCAATCAATCGCAATTTGTATAGCGCCCCTTCAAGATCCCTACTATATAAAAAAAAGTCCTGGTGAAATCTTCAGAAACGTGTGCTGCGTATCCTACACTTGTTCACGTCTTTCTGTTCTGTTCTGCTACGATGGTAGCAGAAGGGTTTCGTAGCCTGAACCGGGGATCACTCTGATCGTCATCATATTGAAGACACGTATAGCGAAAGCGTTTCATGTCTTCTCGGAAATGGTCATCTGCGTCGTTTACGACTGCTGCCGGATTTGGTGTTTTATTTCTCCCTCTGCACGTGTCCATGCTTGTGTGAGTGTCCATGCCTGTGTACGTGTCCATGTCTGTGTACGTGTCCATGTCTGTGTATGTGTCCATGTCTGTGTACGTGTCCATGTCTGTGTACGTGTCCATGTCTGTGTACGTGTCCATTTCTGTGTACGTGTCCATGTCTGTGTATGTGTCCATGCCTGTGTACGTGTCCACTGTCTATGCCTGCGTACGTGTCCATGCCTGCGTACGTGTCCATGCCGCTGTGTCTCAATGGACTCACCGTGCAATCGATCCGAATGGATTGGGCGAAGTTATCCTGCTTATGGGGATTGAGGAATAGGGGAGACGACTACTTTGGGGAGGGATACTTGGTACGAGATCGGGTGAGTGGTGGGGACTTTGAGAAGTGAGGGTTAATGTGGGATTCGCAAAGGGTGCTTCAGAAAATGTGGGTTAATAAATGCTCTTGCATAAAGGCTTTTCGAGATGTGGTTTATTAGCACTCATTGGGACACTTGGGATTGGGGCATGCAGTACGCAGAGCTGTGGCCAGAGTTTCCTTGATTTAGTCGCTATATATAACCATGTTTCTCCTCATTTCTTTAGTTGTTTCCCTGTATGGTTGTATGTATACAAAGGATAGAGTGAGAGGTATGTTTAGCTGAAGCTGTACGTTTGAATGCCAGTTTAAATGCCATTCGATTCCAAATTCCATCAACTTTGATTTACCATAAAAAAGGCAGATACGTTGTACGATCGACAGGTATCATTGTATCTATACAGAACTCCTCTGAAACTTCATGCATAAGCTATCTTTCATCCAGTTCTGTGCTATATTCTTCCATTCATTGCCTATGTACCTTATCCATTCATTGCCTGCTATCACTTTCTACCGCTTACTTTACCTTTTAAGTATTTTAATACACACCACAAAGCAGAAACACAAATAATAGGCTACAGTTAACGAGCAATAAAAAAATGCACAGCAGAAAAAAGTTGAACAAAAGGAGAAAGTCAGGCACATAAACTACAAAATGTTCATAATGTCATTAATAGAACTGATTCTTCCATTCAGAATACAGGCAAGTTCGTCATCACAAAGAATAATGATGAACAAAGTTGCAAATAGTCTTAATTAAGAAAGTGAGAAATCGAGTTCACAGTCGCCAATGCAGCAGCGCTAGCTTACCTTCTACCTCCCACGCTGCAGTGGCGTGGCTAGGGTCTTTTGCGCCCGGGGTCAATCCCGAAATTTGACCTTTTTTTAGTCATCACTCCTATTTTCGGAATTTTCGCCCCTTTTCTCCACAAAATAAAGTGATGACTTCTTTTCCTTTTGTTTAGTCATCACTTCTATTTTCGGAATTTGCGCCCCTTTTCTCTGCAAAATTGAGAAAAAATTAGCAAATGTATGCCATTTACGGAAAAATTGCCAACATTTTCCAGATTTTGCGCCACCCGGCCCTGCGCCCGGGGACATCTGTCCCCTCGCCCCCTAGCTACGCCACTGCTCCCACCTTTTCGTACGTTGCATTGCCTATAGCTGTCCTTCGTTGTCCCCTACGATATATTTCGCTTTCTTACTTACTTTATTTTCTCGCATTTTCTGTGCTTGTAGCTTACTTTACCTTTTGTTGTTCTCCTTACCCTGTCTGTTCCTCTCCTCTCTCTAACATCTTTGTCCTGCTTTTCTGTCTGGCGCTCAACCTCTCTTTAAAAAGCAACAGAAACTCTGTCTGGCTGTCTGTCTTTCCTCCCTCCCTCTGATATCTTTCTACTGTCTGCCTATCTGTTCTGCCTCCTTTTATCAGTTGCGCTCAGTCTCCCTTAAGAAGTTAAGAGAAACTTTTCTCTAAACTTTCGTCGAAGCATAATCGTCAGAAGAGGTGGCGTGTTCTCCGTCCATCTGCCGCCGCACAATCTTCATCTCTTCTCATCTCAGCAAGAGACACGACGCACCGGGCGAAGTAATTAGTTTTATTGCGCCCTTAGTTTACCCTCCGACGATCCCCAGAAAAACACTTTCCCTGCAGAGGTCTCTCTCTCTCTGTTCCTCGTCGCTTTTGCGTGTTCAACCGGTCTCAACACTTGCCGTCCGAATGAAATGCTTTTTCATCGGCAGGCGATATGTGATGTTTTCCACCCACACAGGGGCCACTCCACTTCTTCTCCTCTGACGACGACGCCCCGAACCCAGCGGTCGATCTCATGATATACAGCACTGATCTAAGTAAGGCTTTGTACCGCAGCAGCAGCATCTGAATAACACGCACTGCAGCGGATGACTAATTATGAGGAGCTACTCTTGACACGAATCTACTCAAGTAATAATGTGTCAGCTAATGAATTGAAAGCTTTCTTTTGAAATATAAAGTGACACGCTGAAACATCAAACTTTAATAGATTTATAAGTTTCTTTCTAATAAAAAGGTGCCGGTCGTGATTGCATATATGTTGCCTAGCATTGCTGTTCAGTCATCAATGTGGAGGAGATGAGATGTGATCGAAACGTGGAAGTCGGGCAATCAAAGGGACAGCTGCGTTTAAGACCGATTGCAATGGAGACAGGCGCAATTTCGGGAGACCAGCAGATAAATAAATTACAGTAATCAACCCTAGAACAGACGAAGGCATGGATCATGCATTGTGGTGAAAGTCTAAGAAGGAACAGATCGTCTGACGAAACCAAGACGCCGCAGGTGATAGAAGATAGACTTAGACAGGTCTGACCACCACGAACTTGCCTCTGGACAACCCTTATGACTTAACGCAGCGCTCGAGAATTGGCTGATGCTTCGCGCTTGACCTCCCTGAGCGCTCTAGAAGCTTCGAGATTACGATTACGATTACGAAGAATACGGACGCTCAGCGAACGATAGAGTATAATTTGAGGAGTTAGTAGTCTTAATGGCTTATAGTAGCGATTGTTATTCCTGCTTTTGGATGGATTCTTTGCACATAATTAGTGGAATTTATCTTTAAATGATCATGAAAATCATTGGTTATTATTCTTGTCTCGAATTAAACACAAGGTCCTGCTCTTATTCATTATGTCCCATATAGGTCCCAACAAGGCTTTAGCACCCTAAAAATACTTTTGTGAACTGATCGATTTTCTTCCCCATTCAGTCAAGTCAGCAGACTTGATCTGTTTGTGCCTCAGTCGCTAACCTCATTAAACCCAACACCGGACTTTGGCCATATATAGTTGGTCCTCCCCTTGTAGCGAACTGCATCCTACTATTAGATGATTAGATGAGCAAAAATTGTGATGGAGTCGTTTTCACCTGCGTTTCTTCAAAGCTTCAAGAGAGTGAATCTGAAGTAGAACTTCAGAAATCGCTCTGCTGCGCGGAACACTGTTAAATATTTATAATTTAGATTAGGGCCTACATCAAATTTGTTCAGCGCGGCCTTTACTCCTCCTCCTCCTCCTCCTTTTTCGGCTTCATTCTTCCAATATACTTTACAAAATGAAGCCACGTTAATTATATAGCGCCCGTTGCATTATTAGGGTTGACATAATTGATGACATGCAATGAGATTCAGACGGACATTTATATAACGCCGCATTGGAAAGACCAACGACTGAGTTTGAGAGCGACTCTAGAGTTGTTCACAAGTGATTTTCAGCAAGTCTATTTATACAGCGTCTCAATTTGGAACCTTAATGCAATCTGTCTTAATTGTGACAGCTTTCCGAAGCAAGCTGTCGCACTTCGATTCGCGAAGGTCCCGAGAGAGAGAGAGAAAAAGAGACAGAGAGAGACAGATATATATATATAGAGAGAGAGAGAGAGAGAGAGACAGACAGAGAG
>JAQFXW010005522.1:0-10350 GCA_034693945.1 Dendrobaena attemsi
GAAAGTGATGAGTTTTTGAGCCCGGCTGCTTGGGGGGGGGATAGAAGCCCCTGCTGGTTACTCTAGTGATGGAAGCTTGGTGGCCTGGAGCATATAAAGCCTACAATGCCAATGGAATTCGAACAATGACCACAACTACTGCTAGCTGATCTCATACTGCCATTGGCTTTCACTTAGGAAGTTTGCTGTCAGGCAATACTAGAAAACAATGAATGTGTATGCGCATTATAAGAAGAACCAGAGATAATTTTAACAATTCATTTTTTTTAAGTTGAAGCCCATTAAGTTGTGAGTTATAGTTAGAGGCCCAAACAATATTACAGTAAGATAAGTATGGATATGTGACTGCATTACCTAATATAAGTTAGGTTTCACAGAAAATTACTACTCTATATTCATCAACAACAAAAATCGTCAAATTAACATTAATCAGCTGAAGAAAGTAAAGAAGAGAAAAGCAGTACATGCAATAAAACTTGTTAATAAATTAGAGTCACATTACATTATAGACCTAAGTGTTCATTTGGAGTTTTGTCACCTCTTCAACTCGATCGTGCAATATAGCATTGGCAAGAATCAGTGAAGCAGAAAAGTTGTTAACTGACTAGACAGCATTTGGCTGATAATACTTCAACTAATTTACAAACTGAATCTCACCATATCATTCTGGATATCCAGGCAGCCAGTTCTGCTTAGCTCAGTCCATATGTTCCAATAGCAAAGGAGTCTAATAAATGATACAAAATTTTGCAAATTTATTTTACTGAGAAAACAAACAAACCAAGCGCAGTCGACTTATTTATTATTATTATTACACATTTATGTGAAGAAAACTTTAAAGTATTCCATCTGAACTTAAGCAGGAAAGCACAATTAAGCTTCATTATTGTTACTCACTAAATTACACCACTGAATCCAATGACCCTGTGTAAAATGCGGCACTCAAAGGCATATATCCAAAGATTTGGATAATATGCATGAGCAGATTGATTAAAATGATTATAACGCAAGCAGCTCAAACAAGGTGTGCAATAAGAACACACAAGAAGAAGACAAGAAGATACACTATGGATAACATGATCATACAGACAAGGACCTCTTCGCTCACCTGGGTTGTAGTAGTCCACGACTTTGATGGGCACATCCTTCAGATCGTTAACTACAATAACTCTGATCATAGTAACTGAGACACAAACTGTAGCGTTTCCAATCTGGCACAAAACACAGAAGCGAAGCAAGATTAAGCAGAAAATATTATATGGCTAATCAATGCGTTTCATAAATTTCTTGTTGAACATAAGCAGCCATAGAACCCAAAAGAATAAGCAATATATTGACTTTATTAATAATCAGTTGCATTCAGTGTTACAAACACCGGTATGTATATTGTATAATCACCACGCTTTCTAGTCTTGGGTATTAGAGTCTCAGAGACTCTCAGTGGAATGTTACATCTGCAAGTAAACGCCGCATGAAGTAGAAAATTCACAGTATAAGGACAAAGGGGACTTAGAAGACCCTTGGTTCCCAATGGATCACGCAGAAAGTTAAGAAAAAATCTCAACGAGAGGAGTTAAGTACTACAGAGAACAAGAAAAAGATCTAGTGCGTGCTTGTCAGATGCAGATAAAGGTCACTACAATAAGAAAACTAACTATCCAGACAAGACAAATACAAACAAGCAAATAACATTGACTAATCATTTAAATCTAAACTATTGAAATCTTGGACATGTTGTAGCAAATTCAAGTCAGCCTCTCACCGTGTTATAATAAATGTTAACAGACTTAGGATCTGTGTCATATCTCTGCATAAATCTTTTGATTTCTCCGACCTCAACCACGCTCTCCAACTTATAACCTGACAGCAGCTGAACTGTTTCGAGAGCCATTCCACAGCTCCGATCTTCTCTGGTCCACCTAAATTGGAAATACGATCAAATGAAATGTGCTGTAAATTAAAGAATATTAATTTTGATACAATCAAAAGATACACATGTCTTGATTGTTGCAATTAAACTTTAAAATTACGTAGTAACTTTCTGAGTAAAAGAATTAAGTACCTGAAAAATGAACTGCAAATCGCTGCACATTGCAAACTAGTTAATGATCTGTGAAAATTTGGGTCCTGTAGAAAATTAGAAATAAGACTATAATAGCTGCAACACCTAATACTAATCCAATATCCTAATACTGAATAGCTAATACCTCATCACCGATATTCATCATAAGTTGGGGCGTGATGGCTCAATGGGATAGTCGTCGCCTTGGTCCAAAGAGTCTCAGGCTCGATTCAGATTCACTTCACACGTAAGAATCTTACACAAGTTCTTCACTCACAAATGCTCGAGGTGCTTCGGCGTGTTAACTACTACACACCTCCAGGCTGTAGTCGGGGCCTTCTCTCAGTAGTGGTGAACTTGAAGGGGTGGTATTGAAATGTGTGAATAAATAAAAATGAAAGAAATGAGTTGGTCGACAATCATTGAATGGTTAACGGATTAGCATTGCAACATGGAACTTGTTACAGAGCAAGACGTTCACTCACAGTTGCTCAGTGCCAGCGATCGATGCTTCATCGTTTAAAAGCAGCAATTAAAAATGTGTGATAATAATAACAATAATCAGAACTAGAATTCAATAAGACACATTTTCGTGCCTCAGATTTGCACCTAGAATTGTTTTTAATTATAATGATCATCCTTCTAGCAAAAGATCAATTGGGTGATTAATACTGATTATTGTGTCTCTACAGTCTACACTCACTTCAGAAGGTTGTGAAACTGTAAAACAAATCACCTTGCACAGGTCTCAACGACTACTTTATCACCATCATCCTCCACAACCGTATTTATAGTCAGCGAAAACCCGTTGCTTTCATCAACTTTATAGACATTGTAGAACACATTCACCTAAAAATATGATACAAACAATAAGTTTCGAGAAAGACTATCAACTACTTTAATAAATTATTACATCTGTAACAAACAAAATAGCATCAAAAACATAATTTCATAAGGCTCATACAATTTGCATTTATCATGCATCAGCTCTAGTTTAAATACACAACACTGTTCTGAAAATGACCCATTATGACTTTATCACAACAATGCAGGTTTGGAAATACACGTACAAGACTTGTACAGTAGATATATGAAATATAGCTTTCCTTAGAATTAACACACTCTATAAAACAATAGAATCATGCAATTGATCTAGCGTAGATTAAATATGGCAGTATGATTGAAAGTAGTGAGCAATTATGTCGCCCCATCTAACATAATATTATACAAAAGTCAATACACAGCGATCTTATAAGCTAGATTCACGCATGCAAGGCAGCAAGTTAAAAAGCATAAATTGCTCACCTGGACGAGGCAAAAACCGAATCCTTTTGCCTTTATTTGTACTCTGTCAGTTATTGCTGCCGGCTGTCAACAAATGTCACCTTTCGTCACTACATTTTATCAGATAGTTATACTATTAAAAATTCAACATCATGAACCAATCATAAAAAAGAAATCTGAAAACCCATACATCAGAAATTATTACAGAATGCAGCAAAACACTAAACAAGTTAAACGCAGTCAACTTCTGTAGTACATTAGTGTTTTCATAAGTATAGTCTTACAAGGCGATTGGTGCAATTTAAAAAAACAATATTTCAGCAGTGTGATTGTATATATGTGGCTATAAAAATACTAAAATATTCCATTGGCAAATATTGAATTTTATTATAATTGCAATGTACGAACTGATATGCATCATATCCATAAATCGAACTAATAATAGATTTGTAGTAGTAAGTGTCCATGTCTTGAGAATGTTAAACAGCTTACTTCCCAGCTCTGCAAAGTCAGCATGTTGCGTGAAGTAATTGGATCAAAGTTATGTTTCTCGTGACCAATCGATGCAAGCACGTCAACGTGGAATGAATTGGGATCCACGAAAACCAACGTAGCAAAGCCAGAAAGTGCTTGAAGACCCACAACAGTATCCTGTGCAGTATCACATAAAGCCATACAATTAGAATAAGTGCAATACATACAAAGCACATAAAATTCTACATAAAATGTGTCTATTAAACCAATAATATGCAGAAGATGGCATTAATGGAATTAAGATGTCTATACTGAATTAATGAATAAAACATGTTTTAAACCATAGAATACTTTACTGTCTAGTAAGAGTATTTGGCAAACTTCTTCTCCTTTAGACGTCTTCTCACATGAGTATTAATTACCGATTTAGCATGCACACTTTGACACAATTGATGTTTGACGATGTTTAGAAAATGTCAACATCATCGAAAAACGTCGACAACACTGGGTCAACATTGACAAAGTTGGAATAATGACCACAAAACTTGTTAAACTGTATGTTTTCTGACTGGGTTAGGTAATAAATGTAAACAAAAGTGAGTTGACCCTATTTGTGTCGCAAACAGAGGATGAGAACTTAAAGAACTTCAGTACCTGAGTAGAAACAAATCCGCCTTCAGAATTTCTCTGTGCAATAATCCACTTGGCAATTGGAACTGCCCTGCCTACATCTTTTCTAAGAATGCAGGTCAGCAAAGCATATGCCGTCATCTCTATGTTGATGGCTGGAGATTGTCGATATGGTGGAATGAAAAAGCCACCTTGTGCAGCAATGATTGGATCAATCCTTTCCCAGTGTTCAAGGCCATCTGTAACAGTAAATTGCGATTAAAACCACTATTTTTTAAAGTATTGAGTTCCATCAAGTAAATTGCTATCCTTTGCAAATTCAAATGCCATTTCCGTATACAACTGGACTTGAAATTCACCTCCACAAAATATGGTTACAAACTTGATACTATAAAAAAGTCCAAAGACATTTTGTTACTCGTAAGAGACAGAGATGTTTTTTGAATTCATAAATTGTTAACACTTACTTTCAAAAATAGCTAGAGCATCTCTTTTAGACAGAGCTAAGTCAGCCTTTGGACTCTCTGCCAGTGTAAGAGCATAGGAGACGATGCACAAGGAGTAAGAATCGTTGATGACGTCTAAATGCTGTTCCAGGTAGACACGTGCCAAGATAATGCTGTCATTTAGGAGCGTCTGGTTGACCTGTGGATAACATAGATACAACATACAAAAACATCCTAGCTCTAAAGTGCATTTCAAACATAAAATCCTAACCAGAAGATCTCAAATTCGGATCTACTTCAAGCCACTGATTATGGATCTTGAGCTAGTCATTATTCCATGGGAAAGGGGACTTAATATAATGGACATTGGACAAGGCACATGTACATGGAATATAAGATCTAAGGTCAAGTCCTATAGGTAGACTCAACATTCCTGCACCAGGTGGCATAGTAAATGAGGTGCATTGGCATCTTAGCTTTGACTCAGCATCAGCGTAGTGTTCTCAGGAGCACTTCTGAGTAGTAGCACACTTGAAGAGGAGTCATAGAAATCTTTGAACAAGTCTTCGTATCCAATACAGCAAACTTGGAACTCCACTTACTACCAGTAAATTTGGTTTCATCACTATTCAATGAATAGTAATAGTAAACCTAGAATAGTAATGAATAGTAAACCGTCGTAAACCTTTCAGTCAAGAATTGCTTCGTCTGACATACAGAGACTAGGTCTCAAGATGTTACTTACTGCTGTGTTGTTCTTAATTTCCAGCAATGCGACAAGGACATATGCTGTCAAAGGAAAGCCGTTGGACGATCCTCCCTAGAAATAACAGCAAATGTTGGACAGATAAGAACTATATATATATATATACATTATATATATATATATATAAAATATGCATCAAATCAAAAGAGATGGCTTATAATGCGAGCAATCAGCAAAGTACTAAATGATCCTTTGCTAGATTATTTATAAAATCTCTGTGGCACATTCAAATGGCTGAGGATTGTAGTAATTGAACAGATGTAGGCTACACTCCTCCTACAGAAATTAACTATACGTGCTGTGATTTTATCTGAAATTTTGCAACTGTTCTGACTCTGTCGTTCGACTTACTGCACAGAACAGTCAAGATCTCTGGAGACATTAAAAATACAGTTCAAGATCAATGTTAAATATATAATAGAGACTGTTGTTAACCGTTGCAATCATTTACAACAACATCTTCTCCAGCCTTTGCCATGATACAGGACTACACAAATCATCTTAAAATCGTGATTAAATTAATCTGCAAATGAAAAGTCTGGGTTACATAACTAAAAGTCAACGACGACTGTTTCATTCAGACAATGAACAATTGAACATTTGCGAAAAACGTGAAACAAAAGTGCAGTCGACAGAAAGCAGATAATTATTGAAGGTTGTAAGAGGCAGGCAGCAGTCACACTGGTCTACCTGCATATCTGTATGAATGATTCGTCCATTTGGTGGTTCGGTGAAGGATCCATTAGGATTCTGGAGTTTAATGATCCAATTAATTGTAACCACAAGTTGTGCATCTTGAATGGGAATGTAGCCCTTTGCCATGTTGAAAGCAAGGATTACAAATGAAGACAACCTACATGTAAAGAACACATCTCATGGAGTAAGGACACCTTATGCAACCATCGCATATGCCTCTTGTCAGAACAGATGATTACTGAGAAACGCTGTTACTCTCCTCAAAGAAAAACCATGGAAAAGTCAACTTCCTCTTGAAAAAAAAAGCTAACACAAAAAACGAAACTGGAATAGACTGACTCCATCACAGACAAGATTTGTTGATTAAATTCGAACATTGATGCATTGTAGATTGAAATTTCAGTAAAAATTAAATTGGCAAGTATTATTGTATCCATATAAAAAGAAGCAGCCTATTGATAGAGTTATCCAGCTACCTAGATCAAGCAGAATGGTTCATAACTGTTCAAATGCACATAAGCTTACATGTAGATGCAATTGGCATAAATTAAAAAGTCATATGTAGATAATTATTTCAAAATTTGCCATAAGCAAAATCAACTGTCAAACCAAATGTTCAAACAAATATTTGGATCTGCTTAATAATAATTCTATTAACAAATGCAGTTAAACATAATATAAATTAACGTCAATTATTCAATCCAAAAACACCAGATTGCTAAATTTTGATGTCTACAAATCTAACAGTGTAATAAATAAATAGAAAAGATATCTTGATATCTCTCTCAGCTACCATGTGCTACCAGCCGGGTCACTGTTACCAAAAGCACTGAATGATCCATCAACCCTCTGGAATGTCAGTTCTCTTTGGTATCCTAAAGAATAACTTTATACAGTAAAAATTCAAGAATCATCAAAGCTGCTCAGTAAGTTTTATATGTCCAACTGCAAGTAATTGACAAAAATGTATTGATTCTAACTTATTATAAGACTAACTTACTAAGAGATTCATTATGAAGTGAGAATTGTGTTGCTAAAGTACTACTTACTCAGTAGTAATACCGACCGTGTTATACATAATGACAAATGAAAATGAGCTTTTTGCGAAAATATATAGGGTAAAGTTCTCTAAGAAATTGTTAACACATAATTATAATTAATTAGTAAAAAGAGAAATGACATCATTCTCTTTATCGTATGTGGGTCTATCCTCTTTAATAAATCTTACGGCCAAGATCGGAAGGGGGATAGTTTCTGGCGACAACCAGAATGCAGGCATGACTAATAAAGGTAGACCCCAGCGCCCACTAAGAGATAAATAACCATGACTGAAACAATGCAGCCAATGGTAGAACCCGCCAGCTAACCAAGTCTTCATATCCATCGGTTCATCCCTGTACGCACACAAGCATGCACATAGGTATTCAGATAGAACGACAGACAGGTGGGTAAGAGACAAATGCATGCTCTCTCTATCATCGGCAAGCTATCTTTTATAGTCATGCCTACAATACATTATGGTTGTCTCCAGACTATTCCCCCCATCGACCTTGGGTTTTAAGCTGGTCCCAATGACATTACGTTTCATGTGTGCTGCAGAAATCTTAATAATTGTGATCGCCATTGTATCAGCTGCTTCAGACAAAATAACCAAAGATCAGAAGATAACAGAGTTTTATAACTTAGAAATTAATCACAATATTTGCAGTGAATTAAGCGACAGAAGCAAGTCAGCAGACGTTTTAATTCAGAATTACAATAATGAAATAGTGTAGTCTTACCTGCCAAAATGTAGCTCCTGCATTTTGACTCAATTTCTGAAGTAAGAGTACCAGTTGAATGCAGATAATCGAGTATGCATACATTTGGTGCCACTGTCAACATTGTCTGTTCACCGCAACCATAAGGCATGTGAATTAGATTTGCCAATCCAGTTATGGTGCCACCCAGAATATCACCTAGATGATTACAATTACCGTCCATCTGGTTACACACATATGTCTCTTTACCACAACAGCATAACCTGTATGCAACAACTTTTAACTTCAATTGTTCCACTTCCATTTTATTGATCTTTTATCAGGCATTTAGAATCTGCACAGAATGTGAACAAAGTAAGCTTTTACATTCACAAACATGTAGGGGAATGAAAACTAATCTCAGCTTTTACATTCACAAACATGTAGGGGAATGAAAACTAATCTCATCTCATCCCTGTTTATTGCTCCCAATTCACAAGAAAACAATTAATGCAAAAAACAGTTCATCAAAAATATGGATGCAAAGGGCTCACCCAAAAGGAACACTGTTCTGCTTAATTAGGATTACCTAATTATGTTACAAGCAATGAGATGGCAAATAATTAGCATACACAATTCAATACAAGAAAAAGAAATAAAACCAGAAAAAGACAGACTCAGCTAGTCTGCTAAATGGGGATTTTTTTACTTAATTAACTAAAAAAAAGACAAAATAGGAAAAAAAGACAGACACAGTTAGTCTAGAGCCAGCTAGATAAAAGCACAATTCACTTAATTAACTTGAAAATAATGACACACCTGCACTTCTTGAATAGTGGCATATTTAGTATTGAGCGAAGAATACGACTAATAGGAAGTGAGTTCCATATTGTTGGACCAGCGCATTTGATTGCAAATAGCCTAGTATTAGTGTGGGCAAAGGTGCTATTATATTTTCCTTGAGCTCTAGTAAAATAATAATTAAGCGATTGATGAATTAAAAATAAACTATGACAACCATTTGTTGTATTCTGCACATTGTTGAAATAAGACATTGATGAAAATCAAAAGGACTTACCAACAAGTACAACCCGAACACGAACCGATTCGGGAACAAGATATTTAGTAGGAAGAGTGATGTTGACAGCTGTCTTGTACTTGTTCTCTCCTTTAGAAAGGAGGTTTATTAGTACCGATGTACTGTATCGCTGTGAAATTCCTTCCGGCTAAATGTTCATCGCAACAGATGATTCACAGTAGTTTATTTTGCAAGATATTTGTAGTTTAGTATTAAGAAAATAAAATTTCAAATGTTAAGAAAGAGTATAATTCATTCCTCCAACTATTTTGTCACACAATACGATACCAAACTCCATTTTATATTGCCTTCCTTCTAAAGTTCAGAAGTGCACATCACTATTTGACAAGCATCGGAGGCGCTGAGCAACTGTGAGTGAGGGACTTGCTCTAGATCCCTCCACACTCCACAGTAACTGTCTCAGGCGAGGCTCAAACCTGTATTCTCAACGATACAGGTTGAGCGCTGTAACCAAACTATTGCACTCGCACATGTGTAGAATTGTGACAATGAGTTACATTCTGGCTGTTTAAATTTTATACTTTCCACATGTTGCTTTAGATGAAATAAAAGTATTGCTGACAGAAAATTTCAATGGTATTGCAAAACAAGTTGAGGTGTTCAAAAACTAGGCATACTCAAATAACTCCAACAGAACTTAATAAAACAATACATAAATGAGAAATACTTAGCAACCACACTAACAAGATTAGTATTATATTAATTCCATTTTGTCTGCTTTCAGACTGTGCTCTGACCATTAGACTGATAAATTTGCGCTTCACACATGAAATGCTGCTGTACTACCTAGTACCTATGCGTATTTCAACCACATCAAGAGACAAAAATAACTGGAATTGCAAGAGTATCATGTAACTGACCACAACAAGAAGCATCCTTCTTTCAGCATCTCCAGCCACTCCAGCATAAGCCCAGACTTCCACTGGAAGATGTTCCACCTTTGTAGCATTTATCCACATTACCAATGAAATGGCATCATTCTTTGGTACCTGCATGGAAAAATTACATTTTAAAATGTTACATTATTGGAGTCCAAATGCTTGTAATAATAATATAATAATATTTTCATTTATTAATATTCACAATGACACACCGCATTGTGATTACAGACGTAGTAGAATGCACGATACAGGTTATTACAGGAGTCAAATTTA
>JAQFXW010005523.1:0-10350 GCA_034693945.1 Dendrobaena attemsi
TTGTTTAACGACGGTGTATGACACAATGGCCTTTACCGTCGGAGGCAAAAATTTGCTCGGTTTATTACAACCATTGCATGTACATGCATGTAGGCCTGTGTATTTAAGTATGAATGTATGTACAGATATAGGCCTTACATGTCAATGCATTTATGTATGTATGTATGCCGGTATACTTATCTTATGTATGTATGTTTGTTTGGATGTGTACATATTTGTGTATGTAAGCTTATTCTTGTAGTATTTATGTATGTACGTATGCATGTACTTTTATGTATAATTGTATATGTATATATGTAATGTATACGTATGCATGTTGAATCGTTGATACTTGATAGGTAGGCCTGAATCAGTAACTTTTATTGCCTCAGTTGAGTTACAGTTCTAGGCTGCTCTGTATATAACTCAGTCTTACAAGTTTTATTATTTCTCCCACAAGGTAGGCTACATGTTCGCTTATAGGTCTTGTATGTATTAATATAAATAATATCATTATCGCTATTAAGCTTATAAGGCCGATACTTCTATTATAACCTGATCTGTACCGTTTATTTAACATAATACACGTTAAGCATACCAGTGTGGACTTTTTAAACATTTTCTTATGTCGCAGTCGATATTAAAGTAGGCCGTTACTGACATCCGCCATGACTGTACATTGCACATCACAGCGTTGCATTTCGATTATTGACACGCGGTTTAACAAACGCGTTACACAAATGTTCAAAGAGTCAACTTATACAACTTGTAATTACAAGGACGTAATGTAATTGTAGAAACCTACTTCTTAACGTCGCAATATATCCGGGTTTCGATTAGAGCTTTGAGAATAGACGCGATGCACGGAGAGAGTAATAGCAGCACACAGCGCAAAAGATCAACTCAGACACGCCACTGCTACCACAGTCCTCAATAAGACTGAGTCAATCCAAGTAGCCGTTGGTGCAGCCACTCTACACACACACATCAACACAAAGGCAGAGGAAGCCTAAGCCGCCTTCCTTACGCTGGCTCTGTCTCTTTATCTGTCTCTGTATGTTTCTCTATCTGTCTCTGTCTGTATCTGTCTGTGTCTTCATGTCTTGGTCTTCGGATCTGTCGTGTGTTTATGAAGCACTGAGGCCGACCGCGGGCGACGAACCGAGGAGGCTGTGACATTCACGAGCCGCTATATTCAATCCTCAGCTATATTGGATTTCACAAATCACGACCGGAACGCAATCAGAGCATGACGGGTTTAGGCTTCGTCATCATGATACACACGATAGATGGCTGGTCAGGTAGCATACAGCGAGTTGTAGGCCTGCATACGTGGCCTCAGTTAAAGTATACATTATGTATTTGCAATGTAAATGACTAAGCTTATACTAGAAAATATTACACATAGGCGTACGTCCACGACTGCATACAAAACATTACCTATAACTATGTAAATGTACGTAAATACATATACATAAAACAGGCATTATTTGCATGCACTTGCAGGCAATATGGGCGCATTCATTTCATTCATTTCATTCATTTCATTCATTTCATTCATTTCATTCATTTCATTCATTTCATTCATTTCATTCATGATTTTGACGATCATTCGCCTATCTTTTTGTCCATTTTCCTTACTGATTTTGTATTTTTCAGCGTCATATTCTTGTGAATTCGTTCCTTGCCTCTTGTATTCTCCTTTCATTTCTATTTTACTATACCAATTAGCCTACCTCAGCTCGCTCAATTGCGCATGAAACTCCCAATGTACATAAATTTATTATGATAGGCTTAAAATATGCCACGTAAGAAGGCAGTCCTTCAATCTGTTAAATATGAATTTTGTAGACGAATGAAATTAAACGTTCACTGTTTCAGTCTTGTTTACGAACTGATTATTTGTTATTAAACACTTAATTCGTCAAAGATATAATGTAAAGTTAAAAACAGAAGTGACGTTTTAATTGATCAGTCTTTCTAAATAAACTGAATTTACTGCTTCGGTCAGCGCCCATGGAATACACGGTTGATTGTATTGTATTGTATCAGAACTTTTATATATAGCGCATCCTTCAGAACAAGTCTAGGGTACCTACTCAGAAGCGCTTACGGTACGGTTGATAGTACCTTATTAAATACAGGGTGGTCCAGCATAAATGCACCGACATTGAACGCGTCTAACTTCGCCAATTCTTAACATTTATTTATACTTAATGCACCAAATGAAAGGTACTTCACTCTAGTATTAAGATATATGCGCGTGTGTGCGTGTTTGTGAGAGATACAGACAGAAGCGTATACTGACAGAGAGAAAGTGTGTGTATAGTGTGTGTGTGTAGGTGTGTGGGTGGGTGTATGTGTGTGTGTGTGTGCCTTGGAGCCATGATGGAATTGAAGGTGGATGATGATGATAGAGCGAAAAGACATCTCTGTGTGCATGCGACAGGTGTCTGTTCAGAAACCGGTCAACCGTGAAACGTTTTCCCGCCTTTCAATTTATTGCACAAGAAGCAAAGTGGTATCTATAGATGGGGGCAGCGGCAGCACCCTTTACAACACACACATAATAATATAATCTACGTGGACAGGGTCTTAACGGCTGTCCATGCATTTACCCTATGGGGTTTAGGCGGAGGGGAAGACAGTAGCAGAGACAGTGACGGAGAGGTACACACCGAGACAGAGGGGCAGAGAGACAGAAGGAGAACAGGGAGCGACATAGGACGTCCTACTTATCCGCGGAAGTCGGTGTCCGCATAATTGCGACCATCAATCTTCTTCCGAAGGGCTCGTTAAGCGACCTGCCCCCTCCCAGCAATCACGTGGCCAGAGGAATCTGTTTGGCCCCGTAGAGGATGGGGCTTCGAAGGGCCGTGGCATCGACAGCGATCGGGGCGGACCCCCGTCGAGGGTTTTGTCCGCGGGTCATGAACCCGCTAACAAGATATATCAATTTCGTCTTATAGGGTATTATCACGCCCAACTGATTATTTCGTTATTTTGGGACACTTTCTATGCCCAGACAGACAGGCAAAAAGACAGACAGACAGTCAAAGAGACAGACAGACAGGCAAGGAGACAGACTAACAGGCAGCAGGCTGAAAGTAGACAGACAGACAAATGTGCTTTGGTATAAACTTACATGTTATATTGTAAACGTATATAGGCCTATAAGCTTAGTAGAGTGGTAAGCTTATAAGTATTATTTCTGAGTTTCGAATTCGTCCATCTTACTGAAGATTTGAACGTATGCCTATAAGTGGCTAATAGGCCTACATAGGATATACCAGTATAGGCCTATACAGATTACAATCAGAACGTGTTATCTTCTACGCTCAAACTAATTTCGAAGAATAAAAGGAGGACTGAAAAACGAACTAGGTAATTACAAGTAGTGCGGTTATAAGCACTCCCCATCCAATGATCCAAACAATATTAGGCCTATTCAATTTCTGGAGTCCCTGCAGACTTAAAAAAAACGAAATTCATGATAAATATATGTAAGCTTAGGCCTATCCTGAGTGCATAATATTATGCCTGTTACACGAATTGGTCCATATTCGTCTGCTTAGAAGTGCTCCCGACTACAGCGCTGATGCTGAGTTGCCATGGAGTTAACACGCAGAGCAATAATTGCAAGTGAAGAACTTGCCCAAGGTCCCTGATGTATAGGCCTAACATAGGTCTATAGATTCTAACGCGCGACCCTCCGATTACAAGAAACCGAACGTAGACCAAACATATCACTACACCACCACGAATAAAGATTGATATTTGCCTTCGTGACGTAATCGTTACGTAATCGTGACGGATTTATGACACAGTGAGGCTGCAAACGTAACCATGTAGTCCGCTGAAGGGAGGACATATTTAGCAAGAGCCTTCATGCGTCATTATCGATAAACGTTTCGAATCATTAGAGCTTTTCATCCTTGAATTAAGTCGCAAAGGGTTTGGTTGAAAGCCCCTCGTGGGTATAGGTCTACTGAAGAACTATTATATTGTTGCCTGGGGGCGTGAGGAAGGAAACTCCAGCCAGATTAATTTATCCGCCCATGCAGGGCATGACACTGCTGAGCTATTACAGTAGGCCTATAGGCTTCACATTGCCTGCATGTCTTCCATGCGTTGGGAGATCATTCCACCAGAGTAGAGTAGGGGAGGAATAGACCCAACTCTTTTAGAGGGATATTGGGAAATGCCTTGCATGCACAGCAGATTGGTCTATTGAAACTTGCATTGAGAAATTTAATTTCAATATATAGGCGTATATCCTAAGCCAATTATAGGCCTATAGGATTCAATGTAAGTAATTTATTATAGGCCCTATACTCTTATAGGTTAAAGCTCATCCATGAAGCATAGGCTTAATAGTTGCATCTGATTAATCAAACAATAATTTCAAAACCTATACATTATAACAATAACAGCGCAACAGCAAATCAACCAATAGGCGTTTCATATGTTAGACCTTTTATGAAGTCTGGTTAATGTAGGCAGACTTAATCCCATGGAAATCAAAATCTGTAAAATATGCACTGCAGTATAGCCTATAGGGGAGTTTACAGGTTCAAAATAAATTCTTTTAGGTCAATACTGCTTCCTAAAAGAGAAATGTGTTTGAATTAAATTTGTGATATTACAACGACAATTCAACGGAGAACCCCCTCAATGTTTCCCCTGGCCACCCCTCTGAACCAACCGGAAGCGCAACCTACCATACAACCAGCCATGCAATGTCACGTGATCCATGGCGCGAAAAAGCAAAAGGCATGCAATGCATGCACCGCGTTTATTTTCCCATGCATCATTCCATTCGAATGCGTCGTCTATATATATATATATATATATATATATATATATATATATATATATATATACGTTTGTTTTACAACGCCTTCATAACGAAGCGCCTTTATATCAATTCCTCGTGACCGACCCTGCATCAAACAACAGTATAGGCCCTGTGTAGGTCTGTATACAATGGCGCCATCTTTAACTCGGCGCTCAGTCGCTTCCGCAGACGACAGCCGTGGCACCGTGCACGGGTTCGATCCCCGACTGTTTACCCTCGCCCTCTTCTAATCGTTATTCCGAAGTCTGATCGCTCCAATTCCCGCAATAAAACCGTCTGCATGGAGCATGCACACAGACTGTGCGCAAACATCCAACCACAATGTATTGTATACAAGACGTCTCTTGCTAAGATAATAGGCCTATATAAGGTGCCGACGAGAAAATTACGTCTCCCACTGCAGCCCCCTTGCTCCCAGGCCAAAAACACCCCCTCCTCTTCTTCGACCCCTTCCCAAGACCCTCGGCAAAGAACATGGCGTCGCATAATGACGTAATATACTTCTGTCAGTCTCTGCAGTGAAACTAAGGCGCGCGCTCATATCCTGGCGGTAACAAGGCGCGGCTAATTTCATTACTCCGTCGGTAATTGGGTCGGACCTTGCGCCCGGATCTCGGTCCCATTCGGCCGCGTTCGGCGACAGCTAATCCGCCGGATATTGATGGACCTTGTCGTCGACGCGTATATATAGCCCTACATTTAAGCTTATATAATATATAGGGCCTATATGTTATATGTATATCGAGGCGGTCGACCGACAACTCGCAAAACGGTCCGCGCAGGAAATCCACCAGAATAAAATATCGGTTGAGAAAATATTTGCGATGGTGGCGACGCTGGAACGTTGATCGACGACTGCTCGAATTTACAAAGCTTTTGTATAGGCCTACATGATGTAAGCTTACACAATAGGATATATATATAATAACTCATATATTTTTATATATCGGCATATACATACAGTTATGTAACCTAATATAGGCCTACAGAAATATAAATAGGTTTACAATTTATAGGCCTACATTATTTAATGCATGAATATGACTAGGCCTATAGTCTATATTGTATATAAGTTATATATAGTGTATATAGTATATATGCATACATATACAGGTAAGCATACATAGGCCTTTATATACATATATATATATGCAGAAGCTATACATCTATATTTGCGTAATGAGTCGATCGTCAAAAATCCCGATGATTTGATTATATTATCCACCAATTATAGGAGCGGAAGCAAATGCCAGATCGCCGCACCACATAATATGAACTGCTTTGAAAAGAAGGACTGTGCATTGAATCGTTGTATATACACTAGGCCTATAGGCTCATGTGTATACAGTTAAATTAACACGTAATGACGCGTGTAAGCTCTATCGACTCTCATAGTAGGCCTAGTATAGTAGGCAGTTCTTGGCGACTTTTTTGTCGCCGCCAGTTTCTCTTCCTTAGAAAATTTATTGGGCCTAATATTAAACGAATTAAATTTGCGCAAGTGAATCGGCTTTGCTTTGCCATCCGCCATAGTTTCGGACTTTGGCTAAACGACATACTTTGCGACAGGAGTTACGTCGGTATACGCCCTGAAAGGAAGAACAAATTGAAACTCCAGCCAAGTCCAGCAGAGGTGTAACCGGGGTGCTGCATGGAGGATGCTTGGGCACCCCCTGAGCGAAAAGGGTGACCCACACAATTTTTACAAAATCAACAAGTTCTTCTGGAGTGGGATGCAAAAGTTAACATATTCTACTAAGAGAAATGTGCTAAATATATAGAGGATATGCAGCATAAGTGAAAGACGTTTGGGGATTTTTTGACCCCAGTTGTAGACGGATGGTCAAGAAAATCATTGAAACATTGGAAGTAAATAATGGCCCAAAATGCACTCCCTTTGTCATAAAATTGTCAAAATTTCGCTGGCTTCTGAGGCTCCGCTAAATTAATATTTCCTAAGAGGATATTCAGCACTAGTGGAAGAAGTTTGGGGTCGTTTATGACCAAGTTCAAGTCCGAGGGTCAAAATAATCATTGACAAATTAGAAGCAAATACATGTAAGGGTCAAAAATGCACTCCATTTGGCATCAAATTATCCAAATTTGGCTAGCTTCTGATCCCGCTGGGGGGCTTACGACGCTCCCCAGACCCCTAGTCGTTAGGGGCTAGGATTGTGCAGTTGTAGAAATCCATTTAAAAGCCCTGATAATAGCTTATTAACATGTTATAACAAAGTTCATGCATCCTCTTGCTTTGGAAAGCGTATTCAGTGTAGGGCTGGTGGCTACAAAAGAGAGGCAAGAAAAATTCGCACTCACGCGCGAATAGCTTTCACCTTGTTCAAACCAAACATTTATAAAACGGTACAGGAAATACATTTGCTCACTACAAGTAGACAACATTTATTGTTGCAACTTGCAAATTCATTTCTTAATTATTGACAAAATAAATGAGCTTTGTAATGTCTAATTAAGTAATTTTCTCAAAAAATAGGTAAAACAAATTCACGCTTATGCGCCAATATTTTTTACTCACACATCAAACGTGTCCCCCCCACCTGTCAGAGGAGATCGCCGCCACTGTATAGATAGGTCTAATCGGTACTCGGTATATGACTATATGCCTATCATAGGCCATACAATTTATCCATATAAGAATAGGTTCTATCCTATACGCATAGGCTTAATTATACTAATAGGTAGTCGACAGGCATAATTATAGTTATACACTGTGTGAGAAAAAAAACACTACCCATAGGATTTTATAGGCTAATTTTAAAAATTGCTAGTAGGCTAGAGGCCTCACTATCCCCAGAGTTTTACATTTCAAAACCGTCTAATATTTTAACATCGAATATTTCCTAAGGCCTATAAGCTCTGTATAGTATGCTGCCATGCTCTGTACTATAGGCTACGTCGTTCTTAGTAAAAAAGGTTTTTCGAAATCGTCCTATGGCATATTGGAAACGTTTTGTGGAATATCCTAAGTATAGTGGGAGCACTGAACTATATATCACAGGCTAAGTTAGATATGCACCATCGGTGCCGAAGTAAGCTTATACGGGCCTACATGGCGTATGCCGATCGTCACCACTAGGCCTATAGGCTAACACCTAATAAGGCTCATATAGGATAGACCTAAATGCTATACGTCTATAGCTCTAGCCTACGTTGAAACTTATCGTTTTCTCGAATCGATTAGTCCTTACTATATATATAGGGGGCCTAGGACTGTAGATAAGCTTATAAGACAAAGCAGCTCAAGCAAGCCAAATGGTTACAATTGATCAGACAACGGATCGTCTATAACATACATCGAAGATATCAACAAATGTCCATTATCCACTTCAGTTTCGTCACTTTCGTGCATATAATAGGACCTATACAGGCCTGTTATATGCCTACCCCTTACATGCAACACGAAGACTTGTAGAACACTGCAGCTTATGCACGCTGCAGCACATGACGCTTCAATCTGCTTCGGTCACATCATCGCTTCGATTTCCTCCCGGATTTCGACGCTAATTGCAGCAGTTACGACATTCCTCTGTCCAACAATAACAATTGTCAAGTTCAGCTTCGATTTCGCGGCCACCGGAATTTTCCAGGAGGAACGACGAAAGGAAAATCCCTTTCGAGAGGTGCGTCGTGCGCGAGACAGTTGCAAAATGGCCGACGCGTTTCCGGCGCATGCGCGCGACTCCTTTTTCGGACCGTGCAGGATTTCTATAGCGCAGCGATAAATGTACGCGTACGACGCGTATTGAAAGCAATGCTCTTGAACGGCGTGCTTTATTGATACGGTGTGTAAGCTCTATACCTGCCGGAACACCACGTAACACTTAAGCCGTGAATGTGGACCGTTTTAGATAGACACACACACACACACTGGTAAGTGGTAACTCGTAAGGACAACTTGTATTTCTAAAAGGCTTTAGTCGGCGGCTTCTTGGCGGAGTGCTCTGCTGCAATTCAATTGATATGTTTTGAGATGGTCCTAATGTCGTTTTATTTGCGCACTTCACGCCGCACGCGTCACTCGGGATGGGTAGAGGGTCGTTGTTTAGCGTTGTAGGCCTACTACCACGTGAACGGAGGGGGTGGGTGACGAGGACCAAGGGAGGGAGGGTAAGAACGGGGGGGGGGTGACGGCGGCCGTCTCGTCTATATCGGGCTTCGACATCAGACGATCGTGGTAATTGCGCTTCCGCGGGTGACTTTCCGACCCGTAAGGCGCCTCTATCGACTTTCTACCGTTCAACGGATGCTGCAGAGACTATACTAGGACGAGCAACGACTCCTCCCAGGGTCCCCTCCATACCCCCTACCCCCGTGGGGTCGATTTCCTGTCGAACCAAGGTAACGGGAAAGTGATTCGATCGGTTGACGCAGGTCTATTCAGAAGAGCTCTCCCTCTCTTCTGTCTGTGTCTCTGCCTGCCGGCCTGTCTCTGTCTGTCTGTCTCTGTTTATGGTTCTCTGTTTGTCTGTATCTCTATCTCACTCTTAGTACCTCCCTGTGACCTCTGTCTCTCTTTCTGTCTGTCTCTGTCTTTCTGTCTGTCTCTGTCTTTCTGTCTGTCTCTGTCTGTCTCTGTATCTGTATCTGTATCTGTCTCTGTCTCTTGCTCTGTCTCTATCTCTCTGTCTCTATCTCTCTGTCTCTATCTCGCTGTCTCTATCTCGCTGTCTCTCTGTCTCTCTCCCTCTCGCTCGCTCTCACTCTCTTTCTCCCTTCGCCGACGAAAGAAACATTCACAACGCATCCATGCAGTAAGCACAACGCACATTTATGCCTAGGCTATGAGGGGTAAAACGCTTATAGGAGACTATAGGCCTATGTGAAAGTACAAGCCATTGACTGAAGAGCCTTCATCGCGGAAGGTTGCTTCTTTCAACTTTCTATAAAAAAAATATATAATTCAAATACGTCACTATGGCGAAATTTGAAACGGTGTCGTAAATAAAGTACAAAGAATTTTTTGGTAAGCTTAATGTCAACATAAAAATACGGCAATTACTGTAAGCTTATGTATAGGGGCCAGAGGGCCTATACAGCCTGAGACCGGTTGCTCCAAACGGGATCCGGACAATTACCTCTGGACAATTACCCCCCCCCCCTCCGAACAATTACCCCCTGTAAAAATAACCCCCGGACAATTACCCCCTCGTCGCAAAGCCTTCAACACATGTAAGACTAGACTAGCCTTTCAGATCAGGACAGACACGCATTCAAGAACAGATAAACGCTAAACAACATGACACTGATAACTGTTTTTCGACAAACTGATATAACTCAATAACTCAAAATCTTTCTTCATAAGTTTACAGAACACACCTGATTAGTGCTAAACAACACTATCTATAGATAACAAGTATCGTTTCAGTCTGCATTTCTACTTAGGCCTGTTTAGTCCTAAAAGTCTAATAAAGTCTTTTGGAATTATTTAGAAAATTTTCTTTCTTGCATATGGGGTAATTGTCCGGAGGGGGGTTTATTGGTACGGGGAGGGG
>JAQFXW010005524.1:0-10349 GCA_034693945.1 Dendrobaena attemsi
GTATAGAGTTTTATTGAGAATTACCAAAAATATCGCAAAAACAAAAAGGGTGTCACTTGTTTTGGGACACCGTGTATTATATATATAATCTGATACAGGCTAACTCGTTTATCTGTTTCACTAACATCTATAACACACATGTCGATGATTGGTTTCCACAAGTCAAAGATCGAGGTTGACAAGTGCAATTATAAATTTATGATGTAGGCCTATTATTCAATCATATTCAATAATCAATTAATGGTCGCCCACCGAAACTGAACAGCGTGCAATCGCCACCGAGACTATAGAAAATCGGGGCAGAGCTTTTGGAAAAAATTGGCAAATAGATACCTTAAAAAAGTCGTCAAGAATTTTGGATGGAATTTTGAAAAAATCTGAGAAAAACTTAAGCATTTCCAGAAATTTGTAACTTTTAAGCCTTTTTCAGACCTTGGCTTTTTTTACTATTTTTAGTCTAAACTTTTTTAAATTTAGTGGTAACACTGAGCTTAAAGTGTTACACGCTGGCACGAACAGCATCAGGATCTATAATGAGACGTTCACATAATTATATAACGCATAAAATCTCAATTTTTCCACCCATACTTGTAATAACGTTATATAACAGTAGCTCTGACCTCCTTACCCCTATATTATACAGCTACATGTACGTAGGTCTATGCTACCTACCCCCATGATGGACCGAGACGTTTCCAGTTTCCACAACGGTTGTGGCGGCCAGTGGAGGGAATCCGCTGAAAAGTTTCTGCTCGTGTATAAATATTAATTTGGTAGCGTCTTGAACGTGATCCGAAATGTTGGGTCCCTCCTTTGGTTTGGTCCTCGATGTTAAAAGGCCTGGCCGCGGTTCCAAGGTTAATAGATAGAGGTGCTCAAGGCTATAAGAAGGTGCCCTAAAGTTTAGAAGCTTGGCCACGATGCTCAAAATTAAAAGATTGGGCAACAGTGCCTAAGGTTAAGAGTCCTTCCTCTACAAGGGAGACCGGGTCGATTCTACAATTGCCGGCAGCTGGGGAAGGCGCATAGGCCTGCATAAAATAGGATAAGATCATCTTTATTGGTTCAAACCAAGTAAACACTAAACACAAGTAAAAAAACACAGGCAAAAAAATTTAGCTCAAACTGGGAAAAAACGACAAAACTTATAACACTACTGAACAGTAGTTACAGTACATCCTGATACTTTGACGACCACTCAGCACCTTTCCCTTCTGAGGCTCCTGTTGGCCAAACGATTCACCTGCAACAGATAGATCGAGAAAAGATGCAAAAGGAATTCCGTTTCAAACGTTTAACCCTTAACGACTACGTCACTACAAAAAGCTTAACTGGGTCAAGGTTCCAACGTAGGCCTACACGAGGGCCTACTTACATATAGCCTACATGCAAGGACTTCTTATGCAGAAGATTGACATGATGCAAGAGTAGGCCTACAAACAAATCGCATTCTGTAGCTGGCGTCATCTATTGAATGCAATTTCAAAATAATGTAGGTATAGGCTAACGTCTAACATCTGGTACGTAGGCCTAACCTAACAAGCTTAAAATTATGCGAATAACGTTAGGCTATGCGATAATTAATAATTAGTTTAACAAAGCAGAAAAGGAATGGTTTAATGAAAGAAATATAAACGATTATGAATGATATTGAAAACATAACATTTGGTTATCAAGTAAAAATGCAAAATAGGCTATTCGTTGGCGTAGGCCTAGCTTTTGAATGTTAGAAATTCGACGGTCAGATTAGAGAAAGGTCAGTGATTAATCTAGACCAGCGCCGTATACCAGCGTGGGGAGGAAATTCCCCCCATGATTAGCATTTCTCCCAGGAAAAACTGAGGAATTTGGGTAGGCCTACATAACCAGATATATTTGGAGTTGCGCAAGATTTTCTCCAAATATCCCAAAAATGGAGTGATAACTAAAAAAAGGTCATCAGTTTTCTCGGGTGATGTACATGTATGTACCAACATTTCGAAAAGTCAGGCTACTTTTCGTCCCCTCACAACTTTCGGGTCCCCCCCCCGAGACTAGATTACACACTAGACAAAGATGCGTTTGAAGCGTTGGATTATTAATAATAAAAATAGGGCCTATACCATCGAAATAATTATTATTAGTAGGGCCTAATGCCTACGATCACGGGGCCACAAGATTGTCAACTACGGTGACATTACGTACAGTCTCTGCTTTATGATAGACGCTCGGATTACTTTGTGTTCCTGTGAACACCGAGAGCCTACTCGGCGTGAAGCCCGAGCAATCTACCGAGCCATCTACCGAGCAGTAGCTATGGCTAGTGAATGCGCCGTGTATGACCGGTGATTATTCGGCAAGGCAGTTGTAGCGTATCTGCCAAGTTAGACGCAGACGATGCTGCGAAGGATGTGATGGCTGCAGTTCGATCGGTCGTGCAGCGACGCAAACGCTCCACTTTCAAATGCAACTTAATTTGATAAAATAGATTTTAGTGGGTATTGATTTCGGTTGAATGTCTAACGTTGTTTAAATAGGTCGTAGCCCATGAGCCTAAAATGTGATTGATTCTATCGATAGGCCTATTTATCATTGAACGGCGGAGAGAGGCCTAGGCCTACGGATATTTTGTGTGGATGTTTATAGGACCTACCTGGACTTAACAATAAACGAAGATTCGGCTTTGGAATCGACGAGTGACAAAAAGGTGAGGCGCTTAGGTGCTATAGGTCCTAATAGGCCTACTAGTTTATAGGACATCTTTAGGAGCCAAAATTTAGCCTATAGGCCTATCGTCTTTATGCTATTTCCATGATGCTTGTTTCGGCGGGGACCCTCGTAATTGTCAGCCATTGCTTAGTAGGCCTACATACCGTTGACACCCATAATAATTATCTCACCCGGAGAAGCATTGACACTCTTTCAGGCGGACTTCAACAGGATAATGGCTGTTATGGCATATCGTTTCATGTCATCACACTCACTTCGAGCGCAGTGAAGCTACACTGTAACAGTTTGAAACGTTGCATTAAATCATAAAGTAACCTTGTCCCCTCAAATCTATTTGTTTTATATCCATACCTTGCCTGACTCAATTCTAATCGGCGCTATCGGGCATTTTTGGATGAGGCTGCAACTATTGACATAAAGCTTCAACTGTGCGTATGTACAGCATTGCTTAATAAAATTCCCAGCATACTAATGCTGCTTTGTAATGATTGGAAATTTTTGTATGAAAGTAAAGTAACAAGAGAAATCTGAATCAGAGTTTAGAAATGTGGACTTGAGAAGTCAATAAAGGGCTCCATTCCTATATATTAAAATAAAACACATGTTCTTGTCACTTCCTTTTGCACATCGTTAGGGTCTGCATGATGTCAGTGCCATGCATGAGCAACATTTAAAACCATTTCATTAACAGAATCATGTTTCGTAAATGGCTACTTTGTGACAATACTTTATCTTAATTTGTTGTGGCCCTGTTTTGATGATCTGATTGAAATGTTAAAAATAGCAAACTGCCTTTAGTCAGTTTGCAGTCATAAATAGTAGGCCTACTTGACTTTCTAAGATAAAAATTGGGAATAACAACTGGGGTTTCCTATGCAACAATAAAAACATTTGGCTTGAAGTGTCTGTTTCAAGATTGGTGTGATTAACTTTTGACCTATTCAGTCAGTTCTGCTGTTGGGTTCTGTCAGAGCGTTTGCACTCATTGTTTCATAGTTATCTACTGAGGTTTGACTTGAAAGTTCGAAGTAACGTCTCTGTGTGAGCATTCTTGATCAAAGCTGAATTGAATGACTTTGACCTCAAAGCTGAACTGGATGACTTTTGACCTCAAAGCTGAAATATAGATGACTTTTGACCTAAATTATTAAACATAACACAGGTCTAGAGCAGAGTCTTGGCTGCCTCTGTTTTTAGTGCATTTCTTATGAAAATTTTATTTTTAAGTGGTTATTATTAGCTGATAGAGGATTTCCAGGAAGAACGCTTAAGCCAACACCCTACTACGCATATATCACAGACAATCCATAAAGATTGCTTCCCAGCTGATTGAATTCATTTGATTTGTGGCCTATTTTATTGTAGCAAATGTGTTTAAATGTACAACTGTTAGAAAGTTATACCAAACAGAACAGAACACTGAAGAACTTGCATGGTATGCCTTTAGATTCCATCGGCCAACTAGAACTCTGCAGACCATTATTTGCATGAGAAAGATAGAAGCATTTAATTGTCAACATCTTGTAGTAACAGGAACAAATATCACTACACAGGGCACTTAAAAACTCAACATTTCTGACCTTACAACCTTCCAAATGACCCATGGCTGTGCCCCAAGCTCAGATGAATGTGGCCATGGCCTGCTTAGCCTTCTGCATCCACCCACACTTAGTCCATATAGGCTGATAGCTCATTTAGGCTGATTGCATCAATTATGTCATGGTCGTAAGCCCATGATATCCTGAGCTCACACGATATATACATGTACATAGGTAATAGCTAGCAGGAGTACATATTCATTTACCTATAGGCAAGTCACGACTCCTATTGCTGTTTTCATTATCACCATTACAACCATTACCACTACCTCTAGCATCATCATCATTATCATCCGTGCCATCATCCTGTTTATCTATATATAGTTTGCTTTAACCTTCATTCTTAATGATTTTTAATTATATAGACTTTTAATGATTATGGTAATTGAACAACAAGGCAATCCATCATGATCATTGGGCTGTGAATGTTGTAGATTTTACAGCTGAAGACATTAGAGGAACAATGAGGGTCATTTACCACTTAGATGCGCTTCATGGAAACATATCTCAATGTGTTTAGATGCTATAACTATTGTACCTGTAATTGTTTTTCTCTCTCCAATGTTGTGAACTTGACCCCATTTTACGGTCTTCCCCAATCTGTATGTGCAGGATCAAATGGTGATAAATTATGCATTTTGAGCATGCCAGTTTTAGCTGGACATTCCCAGACACTCTCAGCCCACTGGTGTGAACCTGGTAGCAGTGCAGTTTTCTCAGATTAATCGGTTTTAGCTTGAATATCCGGATGGGAAAAATTACTCTTGCGTACATACAACCAATTAAAAGTGCGGATGCTTTGATATTAGCAAATGATGGCGTCCACTTTGTTGTCACATGTATCATGTAATATAGTATTGTATACTGATGATGCGCTGAATTATGAAATTGTTAAAAGTTATTATTAGACTTATTTTAGTTTAACGTGTTATTTACACAAACAGAGCTTGCATATGGTATTGGATCACTCTACTTTTCTTGGACTAAGCAGTAACACAATTACTTGCACATTACATGGACAGAGTTTCAATGCTGTGCATCGTTTGAACCAAATGGCAGACACCTGAGAATGTAAATAGTGCATGTTGTGCCATTTGCACTGCTATCGTTTTTCACTTTCTAAATGACTTTGTGCAGAAAACAGACTAAGCAACCATGAACAGATGTTGAAACAATAGCTGAACTGCAATTTGGAAAACTGTTATGTCTACAGTGCAACTGAAAACTTGAGGCATCTGTGGGTTTTCACAGCTCTGATTGCTGATTACTAATTGGTTATTTTCACTACAAAACTGGGTTAATTGTATCTTAAAGTGAATACATGCAACATATAATATAACAGGAGATGAAATATGATGTGCACTCAACTAGTTTTCATTCTAGATGTCTTAGAAGTGTAACATGGTTTCAAATGAATAAGCATCTGTTTCTACGGCAGTGCTTATTATAGAAACATGATGTTTCTCCTGTGGAACATGCCACGCAGTTTCTTAATTTTGGATGAATCGAAAGTAAAGTGAATTAACAGACAGTGCAAGAAACGTTCAGCGAGTGTAAGCTGATTAGTGAAAAAGCTTTGATTCAGGTGATTGCGTATCTCTGGGATGAATTGAATAGTATACTTAGGATGTACAGAGAAGCCAACCACACATTGATTTCTGGAAGGGAGCACAATCCTGTTATTGCTAATTGTATTTCCATCTGGATCGAGCTGAGACTGGAATTCATTGCCACCCATGACCGCTGGACATAGCTATAGGTTAACGTAACCCAACCAATGCACTCAGGATGTCCAAGCCTGTGCTGAACAGGCTTAACAGATTCAATGTGTTGTGTGATGCTTGTTATGCAATTATACTAACAGTTTAGAGGATTAGCAATCAGGAAGAGAGAAATAGAACTGCTCTGACTGATTGAGCATTATTATCCCTGTCATGACTGACCCTGTCACAATTGAACCTGTTGTCAAACAGCTGTATTTATATGTTATTGCATGACTGATGAATGTTTTCATTCGTGATTCAATCATTCAGACAGATAGTCTTGGAATTAAAACAGTACAAGTCTGAATCTGTGAGTTCGTGGAGTAGGTTGAGTTGATTTTTAAATATCACTTTGCACTGATCTTTTCCAGCCCTTGGAAGAAAATGACATATCTAAGCTTCACATTTTGCTGGTGGAATTGAGATGACAGTTTCCATTTCTAGAGGTTGTTCGGAGACCCTGATTTGTTCATCAGACTCTGAAAGGAGAATCAATGATTGATATGCTAACCACGTAGATTGAATGTGTCACAAATTTTGCACTTGATTGACCCACTGTATGGAAGTCCATTATATTGGACTGCCAATGCCTGCCATGTGTGCAGGGATCTTTTATTATGCTGCAATGAATAGAAGTAATTGTGGTTATTGATTTATTGAGCAGCAGCCAGCATGAAGAAATTGATGCCTACTTGCCAGTTGTTGATGATGTATTGTCTATTGAAGTTTGATGAGTAACATAATTAGTAGCTAATCCAAAACTCTCTAGCTCATAGTGCTGATACCAGAACGCCCAAGAATCATCACATTACTCCCATCCTCAAATCATTCCATTGGCTAAAATTTCCAGAGTCAATCTATATACTTCAAAATTCGATCATTAACATATTATGTCCTACAATGTTCACAGGTGAAATATCTTTGCAAACTCTTTGTTATCCTAGAAACCCACTCCACCCGATCATCCTTCTGTTTCGGCTTTAATTTTTCAAATCTTGGTCATGAGCCACCTCATGTTCTGAAACTAAGCGATATCCGTCTGGAATGATTTTCCCTCTGAATTCTGCTAATTTTGCGTCCTTCCATCATCAATATCAACTGCTCACAATCATCTGTGTTTCAGTCTCCTCTGTCTAGCAGCCCTCATGCTTTTCACTCAAAACTGAAGTCCCATCTTTTCAAAAACTACACTGACTTTTCCTATACATTGTACACTGTGGGTGGGTAGATGAGACCATTAGAAAAAAATTTAGATTTAAGTCGCAACATTGTACATATCTCTGATGAACATTATGTATGTAGGCTTATACAACATGTTTGTATAATTATATATAATACAATTATACATTCATTAGAATGTATATATATATAATTGAGATTAAATCTAAATTGTTATAGACACTCCATCCATTTTCATAGATCTGTTGAGAACAAAAGCATAGTCCATTGTCTCAATACATTCTACTTCACTAAAGTCAATTAGAGGGAGTGGAGGTCCCATAAGATAGCCCTGAGGCATTGTTAGCCATTCACTGACATAAGAAGATGGTTGGCTACAGCATTCCACTCCCTAATGGTCTCATCTACCCACCCACAGTGTACAGTGTACAACAGAAAGATTGAGATTAAATTCAATTATGTATGGTGGTAGCTGTAGTCTTCAAATTTCTAGTGTAGTGGTGAAGGTCGCCGCCTGACAACCGAAGGGTTGCAGGTTCGAATCCCACCTGCCACGTATGGACCTTGAGCAAGTCCTTCACTCACAATTGCTCGTTGCACTTCGGCGTGTAAACTCCGATACACCTCTGGGCTGTAGTCGGGACCGCCTCTGAGTAGTAGGAGACTTGAAGGGGCAGTATATAATCCCAAAAAAATTATATGTATTAAATAGTGATTTAGCTGCATGAAACAAATTATTCTAATGTATGGATATTTTGCTTGCATATAAAAGTCTGGTTGCAATTAAATGTCTGGGAACCTTTCATAGATCTCAGGAGAACAAAACTTGAACATTACAGATATCTACAATATTATGTATACATATATATTATATATATATATATATATATATATATTTATGGTTGAGTGTTTGTATGTCTCTATATATAGTTTAAGGCTTGATATTTTATATTGATATATTATACACTGAGTCACTAAATGAATAAATAATTTTAGATATTTATTTAGATGAATCAATTTCACATTTTGGTGTTGTAGGTTTTTCTGCTATTGTCGATGTAGATGATGTCATCTGGAATTGCGGATGGCTCATGGGAGCTGACCATTCTGGTGGTGGATCTTAGTTTAGAGAAAACCCTCCGTGTCAAAGGAGATTTACACATCGGAGGTCTCATGCTGAAGCTTGTCGAGGACTTGGGTAATTGTTTTCCCAGTTTTCTCATAAGTATATGTAATTATTGGTCTGTTGTCATTTTCAAACTTTGAATTATTGAGAGCAAGACAGAACAGTTGATTAAATAGTTACTGAAATGTGATACATACATACACCTACATAATATTTATTTCAGTTCAGTCACAGACATTAATCTATGGCTTCCTTTATATTACAGTCTTCATTGACCAATTCATCTATTTGATTTCGTTGAAATATAAGATGCTGAAATACTGGAGCCAGCTGATGGTAAAAATAACAGCAATAAGATTGGCATCTCGCTGTGTTATTAATTCATCCTGAATTGGGTTTGGCTGCTGTAAAACTGCAAGACTGCTCCAGAATTTAAAATGCTCTCCATGAACCAGTTACCTTAGTCATCTGGTAACAAATACGTAAGGGTGAATTAATGACATGAGAGGCCAGTAAGATGCTGAATCCGATCACCTCATGATCACCTCAAGTTCAATGCAGTGAATGTAATCCAACTGAACCACCTGATTCCAGTTGGGGGAAACAGTATTCAACAAGTTTTCTTACCAGCAGAGCTGATCAACAAATCTCTTTGTGAGGTACTAAAAATGTAATATAGTTCAGATGAATTGCCTGACACAATGCTGCATTACTACTGCTCTTATTCATTCAAGACTGACTGATGCATAATTATTCTGCTTAATTAATACATGTATATAATAACATAAAATTATTTATGCATAATTATTCTTTAGCATAGCTATTCTCATAACATCAGAAGATTGCAAATAGCACAGCACTTTGCATTACCTCTCATTTATTCTGGATGCAAACTTACCTCATCTGGTCACTTGTCACATATCCACTGACTATGCTCCCTCTCTATCTCAAAGTGTAACTTGCAGCAGCTGATTTATACTTGGCACCCTGCTTACCTTCAATCATAAGTTGACTATCATATTCCTTGCTCTGTGTCATGTGAGCGTATGATCGTCTGCGGCTTCCGCAATTTTCATTGATAAGGCTTCATTGCATATGCTTTTAGCTCCTGTCTCACATAATGTCAAAAAGGAAATACCTTAGCTCATAAGGTCAACACAAACAATCTTATCTTTCAAGGGTTCACATTAGCCTTCCATTTCATGAGACCTTTGGTCACTTAGCTTCCACCCTCTGCTGTCCAGCTTTCCTCCCCTTGGCTTGCCTCTGATTGAAGTATTGACATCACTCACATAGATTTAATATTATTTGTTCATGTAGGCTATAAGATAATTATAAAGGCTGTGCTCAAGAACAGTCAGGAATACAAAGGCTGGAAATCAGAAGTGGATTCTTTGGTCCAGGAATTCAAGATAACTTTTTATATTGAGTGAACTGGGATTGACAAACTGCCACTCAAAAGCATAGAAAGTTAAGATGTGGTAAATATTGACATACTAGAAGTCGTTTGGATGGATAGCTATTCAGAGTCTCTAGAAAGTGTTGTTAAGACACAGGGCCTATGTCGTAAGGGAGAGAAAGATGCAGACTGCATCCAACTTGGGCCAGAGGGGAAATTTTCCCCCTCAGGAAATTGTTGTTGTTGCACAACTGCCAATCAGAGTAGTCTCAGGCTCACAGCAGCCAACAGACTTGACCCCTAGTTGCTGCTTTATCAAGCCAAATGTAAGGTTGCCATCCATGTACTGTTATTCAAAGAAGATCAAAATATTCATATTTGATTGACATGAGTGATGACAGTCATAGAATCATTCATGCAAATAAAATGAGAAAATACATTACAATAGCATTCAGTTGCGCATTAATCATGAAGGAGGATGAAGATTTTGGGGAAGTTGTTGAATTGCAAGTGAAAGATGAAATTTCAGAAAATAAACAAACACTTGACATTGATCCAGAACAAATCAGTCATTT
>JAQFXW010005525.1:0-10348 GCA_034693945.1 Dendrobaena attemsi
TAGTTGGCTAAAAACTGTTCTTTTTGACCGTGCTGGAGTCGGGAGCACCTCTGAGTAGTCCCACTTGAAGAGGTGCTGTATAAATTCTAGAATAAATGAATATTGGGTAATAATAGTCCCAGCTATTACTACTACAGTAATTGCTTATATCAAAATTTAACAATTAGGATGAATCACTGTAGTGTAGCCTACGGGTTTGCATTCCACATAGATATTTTATTAAACAATTTATGCATGGTTCTCTTCAATGAGATATAGCACTTAATTGATTAACCAACCATGACACCATCATCTGTCTCAGTCTCCTCTGTCATCACCTCTCGTGCTTTTCATTATAAACTAAGTCCCATATGTTTTCAAACACTCGTAATCCTCTTATCCTCTGCTGCCCAAACGATATCCACCTTTTGATCTCCCGGAATTCCGACCCTTGACCACCACGAACTTGCCTCTGGATAACCTTTCTGGTTCGATGCAGCGCTCGAGAATTGGCTGATTATCTGCGTTTGGTATCTGAGTAATTATCTAAATGTTGAGATTACGGTTTGCGATTGATTCTTTTCATAAATAAGCTGCTCATTAACTGCTCCTGTTCCATATCGAAACGGAAAATGCTCGGAGTAGGTTCGGAGCAGTCATTGAGGCGGCACACGTTTCCGGCCTCTCCGTCGCCGCGTGCTGTTGGACAAAGGAGAAGCATTTGCCTGTCATTAATTAATAATTGCTGCATAAAATCTAAAAATGGCTGAAAACTCAGATACACGCATACAAAGACTGAAGCAGGAACGAATTCGTCTGGACGACAGTTTCCCCGAAGGGCAGTTGCTTATAGATAAAGGCAAGTTGGAAGAACTGATGTTGGCTACTTTTGTGAGGATCAATCGAAGCCAAAATGGCGACTGTCTGAAATGCTGCATAATTTAATTTGCGTATTACATAGAATTTCCTGATGGTCGCTATTTGCCAACAGTGTACGAAATTATTGTTTCGGAAGTGGGGCAGCCGATGGCATAATTGTTGTATCGGGGACTAGTTTTTGTGTCGTGCTTCTGCGCTGAAGTTTAGGCAGAAATTACCACAGACAGCGGTCGCGGATTCTCACGTGGAGTCTTTCCGAATAGTCGAAAGCCGACTCGACGAAAGCGATAAAACTACATAATAGACCAATTCATCAAATGGGATTGCTGTCTAGTGTCCGATTTGCTGAAAACTCGGAAATAAATGTTAGAGCTCGGCTGGCTGTCTGGTGCCGTACCACCACTAATTGGAACTGTAATTAAAAATTTAAATAAATATAGGCAATAAGGGTTTCAGCAATTCACGTTTTATAGTGGTATGGTCTCTGTATAAAACAGTTTCCTCGATTTGGCATTAATTTGCTTTTGCACCTTTCACATTGCCTAGACGGACCACAATGGCTTACGGCGTAGTTTTACTTACTGTATACCGTAGCAAATTGTCGAAAGGAATTGCCAAAAGGAAATTATTGCCGACACTGTTTTGCATAGAGAGACCGTAGCACCGAAAACACGATTCACATATTGCCTATATTTTTTAATGTTTTCTATTACAGATCTAATCGATAATTATGCAATGCAAATGCCACGAACTTAAATAGATTTTTTAGTTTTCAGCAAATCGGATGCTTGATATAAAATCCCATTTGGCGAATATGCCTATTTCAGAGAATAAATAGCGTTCAGCGATTCGGATTGATGCCGTTATACTGTTTCTGATGTGTAGCAGTTATGCCGTCATATTCTTGAATATTCTCGTACATTACAAAGACTTCACAGTTAACTTTACGCTAATTGAGCCTTCCACATTATGTTACAGAAGTTGTAATATTTCTTGCGTGGAAGAGTTCGTGCAAGTTCTTTACGAATGTGGTGATGCTCACAATCTTGAAGCGTCATGCTTAAAACATTTTGTATTTATCTGTTACAATGTACTGTTCTTATCAATGTGATGAAAATCATGTAGTTTTGGATTATTAACAGCTAGTAAAAAAATTATTATATTGCAGTTTATAATGAAATTGTCCAGAATTGCAAAATTAACGTAAAGAAATAAAAGAAATTATGTTTTTAAGAGAAGTAACAAAACAGATTGCATCAACATAATCTGTGAAAACAGCAAAGAACGTGCGTTTACTGTTCAAAATGATGATTTGTGTAAATAAAAATCATGAATTGCTTGCCCAGATGTTAGAAATTAATATGTTTCTAATGTCCTGAGAAAAGAATTTATTGAAGGAAAGGTAATCTGTTTTAGTAAATAATCTGCACAGAAGACTTAGAACTAAACAACACTTTTTTCAGTGCAGCATTAGTTCTTGATCAGTGAGGATCTTGTTTGGTCTTTAATATGCAATTTCTACTAGCAGTTGCTCGAGTATGACTACCCTGAGAGCAAAAACAAAGAGGAAAATTTTGTCTCTAAACTGCTCAGAGTATAATAGACTGAAACCATACTTTCAAGATGTTTTCTTTGTTAAATGTATGCTGTTACTGTCAGCAGGAAGGAGAAAGTTGCAATGGTTTTTATCTTGCACATATAATTTATGTGACCTGCAAAAGATTAATGTAATTTGCATATTTTCCTGTCAAATAAGGTGTAACGTGTGAGTTCTTGAACTTTGTGTTCAAGTATTTCGCATGTTATTGATTCTGTTAAATGCTAAGCTTCATTTGTGATTGATATTGTTAATGAAAAGTAATTAAAATCATGACCGGCATACCTTAGCTAGTAACAAATTAAAATCTTGACAGTTTGTAATGAAATTGTACAGAAAGAGATCTTTACGTCAAGGTTTTGTTGAAAGTGCTGATTTGATCAGATGAGATCTTTGCGAGGCATGGCATTGACTATTTTACGGAGGCAGTTTTTTAAATTAAAAGAGAAAACTTGGCTAATTTGAACAACAATGTATATTAGAAGAGCATGCCAGTCATGTATTAATTATGTTCTTTTGCTAGTTTATAATAAACTGACGACCGAAAACGTTTAACGACTGAAATGAAAAAATTTTTCCTCTGCAGAAATAGAACGTATTGAGTCAGGTTTCGAAAGTGATAAATTCATTGAATTACACCAAAACCCAGCAAAAGTGGAATTTAGGGTGAGACTACCAGTAAAAGAATATCCACAGGTATGTAAAAATAATAAAACTAATTGTTTGACTTTTTTTAGCTGATTTGAAACTGTGTGAAACTATCTATGTGTATGATTTAGACATTTAAAAAAAATATTAAAGTTCTGAATGAGAAAATGTCAAATGCTTTGAGCTGGTACTACATTGTTCGGTCTTAGAATGACAGTGATGTGGAAAATTGAAGCTGAAACTCTGTGTATTATATTTGATATTATGTCTAAAAGATGTAAATGTCAGGATTAAAAAGTTTTATATTGTTCTTTAAAAGTTTGTTAGACTGTTCTGAGGCTTAGGATCAGTGCTTTAAACTTGAATAACTGAATACACTGGAAATGTAAAATTCTAAAACTATTATACTAAAGTAAAAGTGAACTTCTTAACGTTAAAAATATGAATTGCTCTTCATTTTTGGCATGACCGTGTTTCATTCTTTTTGGGTGCTTGAATATTTATCTTGCATGTTTATAGGCCAACTATGTTGGGAGGCTAGTTGGACCATCAGGGGCAACAATCAAAGAGCTCCAAGCAGCGTCTGGGTGCAGAATTGCTGTGTTTGGACGAGGATCAATTAAGGACAGAGCAAAGGTAAGAAACATCTTTGAATATTACATTTTGTGTAAATCAAAGAAAAGAAGAAGTAAATGCATTCAAGCATACGAGAAAAAATGCATAAAGAAATTGCTGAGAATATCGTGGACAAAACTGATAACTAATGAATGAACAAGTGTATTCACTAGCAAGAACAGGAAAGTACTGTTGAACCCGGAGCCTACAGATATTTCAGACACACCGTGAGAGCCGACAGAACATCGAGATAATGTAACTCGTAGAGGGTGAAAGAAAGGAGGGAGAACTAATTAACTTAGCACACAATAGAAGACTATGGGCAATATTTATCCATTCATGCAGCCGATGCTCACAAATGACATGACATGTAAATAAAATGCATATTTTACTCCAAATTTTGCATTTTTTTACAGTATAGGAACAGTGACCACTGCAAGTAAGTAAATGAAAATGTGACAAAGATGGCACATGAGCAATAGGGCATGCAGATTTAGGATTAAGAGTCGTAGCGATAGTGTGTGATGTCAAAACCATGATAAACATCCGTCCAAATTGTTGGTCAGGCCAAATATGCCACATCTGTACGAATCTACTGCTGGCTGCATTTGGGAATTCAGCTTGATGTACGAGTGACTGCATTTAAATGCAGTTTTGTGCTTTGTCATCTTTTTCGATCAATCAACACATTCAACATAATTTCTATAGCAACCCTTCAGTATCTACTTGTTATCTCCCAACCTAAACCTGAACGAGAAGAATTGTGAGGAGCGGAGGACATGTAACTTGGAGCAATGGTGCTGTGTAGGATGGGTAGCACCAAGACTGTCAGACAAGTTGTATTATTAAAAGGTAAGTATTCCCTGTAATTGAGCCATTGGACTTGATGAAGAAAGTTTGGATTGTTATGAATTTATGTGGGTGCATTCTTATAAGTGTATGACTGTATGTCTATGATGGCTATTGTTGAACCTTTAAACTAAAATAGACTTGCTGATGACCATTTCCTAACCACAATTTCTTCTACATTGACCCATAAATCAGAAATCCTTTTGTAAAAGATAGTTTGGATCTTGTTAAATACAATTACAATTGAACACTAAGGTCCAGGCTGCATCCTAGTGATGAATAAGCTATGATAACATATGATAACATCATATAATAACATCTGCTGTGGAATTACTCAGTCATGGGCCATTGGTCGCTGTGACGTTTATAGACACTGGCTACGGAAAATGTGTTGTTTTAATTGTCTGTCCTTGTTAAATATTATGCATTTGTTAAATATTTTGATTTGTTTGGATTCTTGCTGCTTCTACTCCGTTCGTAGGTAAGCACTTTTTGAGGTCATTATGAGAGAATTAGAATTTCTGTCAATTATTGACAGGAGGAAGAGCTGCGTAAACAGGGCGGCAAGTACGCACATCTGAACCATGACCTTCACGTTCACCTTTACGCCACCGGGAACGCGGTGTCGTGCTACAAGCGAATTGCACTTGCCATGGAACTAATCGAACCACTTCTGGCACCGGTTGGTATAAAATAAGTAATCGATTTATCGAAATGATGCGCATCGTTGTAGCCTTGAGATTTTGCATAGCAGCTCCAAGGTCGGCTTAGGGAATTAATCAATAGAAATTGTTAGTGATCCCAAGTTCAATTACAATCAGAAGTTCAACAGTTTTTTTTAGTAACAAGTAGAAAGATCTTAGCACCGAATAGCTATGGCCACCTATGTACAGCAAATGCACACAGATGATGACAATGACAGATTAGCCACTGAATCAACAAATATTTTTGTGATATTAATAATAAGTTTAACATAAATATTTAAATACTCATGCTTAACTAAATCTGAACTACTGTTTCTGCATATTTAGTTTTTTAAATCATTGTTTTAAGTTAGTTAGGCTGTCGACGTATAGCATAATGATAATTTAATTTAAAGGTTTAGAATAGTCGTTACGCAATTGACAGTTGCATTCAATGTTCGTCGCAGGAATTCCGTGAGGATGGTCAACCGATGCGAGGTCCAGGCGACGCCTTTGGAGTCGGCCCACCTCGCCGTCCGCCACCACCTGGGCCGAGAGGAGGAATGGCAGGATGGCCGGCCCATCATGTTCGAGGGATGCCCCCAGGGGTGCGTGGAAGAGGAGGAGCTCCAGGTGGGAGAGGAGTTGCAGGGGCTGCGGGCGGGGGCCGAGGAGGTCAGAGAGGTCGCGGATTGGCTGGAGCCCCTAGGTAACGAAATAGTATTCTCAGACTGTTTAGATATTTGATGTCATAGGCTTTTGTAGCGTTTGATGTACTATTAGGCAACACCGGTCTTTGTCAGCGGCTGGTTCTCCTTATCTGGAACAGCCTCCAGGGCTGTGATTCCGAGTCGATTGTCTGAAGGGGTGCTGTATATATAAACTTCATTAATGATAATACAGTTATATGTTATCATTTCAACTGATGTTGTCACTGTGTTTGTAGAAATATTACTCTTCTGTACGGTTTCTTGTACAGTTCATAAATTACAAAGCAGGAACCGAGCAAGCAAGAAAGTTCGAGACAATACTGCAAAATTCTCCCAGAATGCAGTTGGCATACTCTCATTACTCTGCCCCCTCCCCAAGAGGTTAATCCGGCTCTTCCCAACCAGACGCGAGCATCACGTAATTACGCAATGACCCTTTATCTGAAATATGGTGCCCATTTGTTGTGGATGATATGTAATCGAAAGACTTTTGGACTGTACACGTTCCTAGTTGCTCCAATGTTTAATGTAAAAGAATTGGTTATTACATGATGCACTTAAGTTTCCAAGTTGGACTCCTAATGATTAAGAATTTGAATTCTCATTGCAGGGGGTCACCGCGTGGTCGAGGAGCTGCTGGTGGAAGGGGTCAACCAAGAGGTGCACCTCGATTAGCGGCTCCAGTGGTACCTGACTACCAGGCTGTGGATGCATACGAATATGTAAGGGTTTAATTTTTTCTTTAATTGTTTGTGTTTTGAGCTGAGCAGTGGATATATATATATATATAGTTTGGAAGGCGATTAACTTTTTAACATAATAAACTTTGTTTATTGACAACTCGTATTGACAAACCATAGTACGATAGCAAACCTAGTATGAATGAACGATGCAGAAGTCAAATTTAGCCGTTGCATGCTTGCCTACAGTCTCAACTTTCAATGTCAAGCGGAATCTATATTATTATGTATTTATTCATTTGTGCAGAAGAACCAAAATAAGCAATATAATATAATTTTGTGTTCTGAATAGTTTAGCATATGCTTGTAATTGATCTTTAGGAGGCTGCTTATGGTAGCCAAAGCTACTTGGATCCTAATGCCTATGCAACTGCAGAAGCCAGGTATGTTCCGATTTTATAAATGCCAAGGCTTTCATGGACTCGGCATACAAGGGCAGGTGCCCCTCTCTTTGTTTCCGTCTTTCTCTCTTTTCAACTTGCACATCCATCATAGCCTTGCTCATTGTTCCCCAGATTTCGATGAGTGACTTGTAAGCTGCTGTGATTACTAAGCCGACCATTAACTGACATTAAAGCAAAGCTGAAACACGCTTGACTAATTTTTTGCACCGACGGCAACGGCCTCTGTTGTCTTAAGCTGTCGTTAAACTGAAGTAACATGAAATCAAAGTTTAGGGAACTTCTGATCTTGAACAGCTTGCCTCTCAATTGAAAGTATATTGCCATCTTCTTGTTTTATAACATGTTGATACAGAATTATTGGTAGTAAGAATCTGAGATAAATTAAGTCAATATAAATTAAGTCAATTGGTTTAATTCATAATATGTTATTGAATGTAAAAAAAAGAGTTATTTGGTGAAAGAATTGAAAGCCTTCTATGTAGCCATTTGGATGTTTTGTTGTTTCAGTGAGGCATATTATGAGTATGGACAGGCTGATGCACAGGGTTATGACCCCTATGGTAAGAGAAATGCATCATAATTCTACAATCCTGTTTGTATCTATTTTAATTTTAATGAGTCTATTATTTTAGTTAACCTATGTTGAGTTAATGTTTGAAATAGATTTAGTTTAAAATTACCGTATAAATGTGTCATTATTGTAAACCTGCATGATTGTTTGGTATGACAATGTAGGAAATTTCTACGCATTCAAAATAGTTACCCAAAAGTCTGGTTGGGTTTTGCTTGTCCAATTTCTTGGTAGAACTATCCGGGTAAATGTTTATACATTTAGTAAATCACATGTGATAATAGCCTGCCTACAGTGATGAAGCATATATTAGCTCTTTGAAATCGTAAACATGCCATTTTGCATAGGAGTTGTGACTAAACTTGTTGACATTATCCAAAACGATGATGTGTGCTTTTAAATCTTATCCTTTAGATAAGTAAATGCCACCTATTAATATAGTAAAAGACATTAGGTGCTGTTTGTTGAGGGAACTACATTTCCTGGCACCGGAATGGACAAGGAGTTAATTGGCTATTGCGAATTTGATTTGGTATAGCGCCGGTGAATAAACTGGTCTCCCTGACGTGGCTTCTGTGGGCGCTGAGAAATTTTAGATGATTTACATTACATTAGATGCAGTGCACCATCACATGTGGCGGCAGGTGGTTGCATCTGCAGAGCTTGTAGAGCACCCTGGAAGGAGCTTGCTACTGACAGTGCTTTAGCAGTTGTTGTCAATACAACACAATACATTCAAATCGAAATTGAAGGCTTTTCTTTTGAAACAATCATTCGACTGCTTTTGACTTGTGTGAACTCATGTACAGCGCCCTTTTCTTCGGCCTCGGCTGAGTTACAGTGCTATCAAAGTCGTTGTCTTATCATTATTAGTATTATTTCTACATAGACATTAGTCTTATCATTATTAGTATTATTTTTACATAGACATTAGTTTAAATTGCAGTTTCATGTGTGGGAATTTATTTTTAACGTGTTCTTGACATTGGATATGTTTGAGCACTAATGATGAGTCGAAGATGTTGTCCTAAATGCACATTAGGGAAAATTGATTGGTTTGTTCTCTTTTCTCTGTCTGTGTTGACATTACGCTCTTTGCAGACTTCCACATAATAACCAAAAGTAATCTACCTTGCTGAAGGTAGTGGACGGACTTTGTTCTGGGGTGGGATACATTGATGTCGGATCTAGGAGATACACTATAAATGCTGTAGAAAAGGCTTATTTGAAGGAAACATTTTGCATTTTTATACACTATCTCTCTGCTCCTCTAGCTGCTCTATCAAAAGTACGAGTACTGGTGTAGTTACGTTGCTAGTGATAATTCCAGGTGGGTTTCTTACATGGAATGAATAAAGCTTGTTTGTCGTTGGACAGGAGGAGCGTGGGGAGAGGAAGCCGCGGAATCACCAAGTTACGGGAAAGTTGCTTCTGGTCGGTCAGGATCTGCGTATCGAGCTCATCCGTACTAGTGGACTGCGTGAACAAAACTGCCGGGAATAGATACCGGCCGATACGTTTTAAAAGACTGATGTTCTTTTCTCTACTTTTGACTGACGTGTCTTTTACCGAGATGTTACTAGATGTCGTTTGATGAAGTACCTCGGCAAATTACATCGTTTTGTAGAATACCTCTTCAGCAATCGGCACCAAGAATATAGTGGTCGTTGAGAAATAGAAGCGTAGCATTGCAATCATTCCTGGATGGCTTTAGTGCAGACTAAAATTCAATAGAGTATTGAAGCCACTGCGACAAAGGTGTCAGTTTTGGATTCTAGCTGAAGAGTGTAGAAATTGATCTTTATTACCGTGCTGTTTTCGAATTTTGTCTTTTTATAGTACATTGTTGTTGTGTATGGTAAGTGGAGGAGATAATGGTTAAAAATCTTGGTAAAAAGTTTTGGGTCTTTGTTGTTTTTGCGAAATTGCTTAGATTTTCTGTTAGCATAATAGAAGTCTGCAAGTCTTGATCTTTTCTGTGCATCCTGTTTACAAGGAGATTAAATTCAAACTGTTGGACCAAATGCATCTTATGCTCTCTTTTTCCTGGCATCATACCTAACTACGCATGCAGTTCTATGTCTTGCTTTTTTATAGTGCCCAATAAAGGCTTCTCAAAAGTTCTGTTACCGCAGCTGCCATAATGGATTCAAGATGAATGTCTAATGTCTTAGGAAAATAATGGATTCAAGATGAATGTCTAATGTCTTAGGAAAATGAATACATGTAGCATAGCCTGAACAGTACTTTAAGTAATTGCTTTGCTTTTGAGTCATGAGGACCACTTACAAAAAAATTTCTCTTGGTCACAGACCACCACTAAATTCGTACCACTTGTTGCTGTGACCCTAAATTTCTAACATTTGTATAATTAATAATAACAAAATTCAGTTTTTTTACTGATTAAAGTACCTATTATTAGTTGTATGCGGTCATGCAGCCACTGAATTTAAGAAAAAAGATTAAATTGACGATATGAATGTTTTTGGTCCTGCTCGGAGACCACAAGCTGTGGACCACTACATGTAATTGAGAACTGCTGCTGTAATGTACTGTGTCACTTGTGATGTTCTCATACAGACGTTGGCATCTTGTGTGTGTGTATTTCTATACCGGCTCTTACAGTCCACTACTATTCAGAGGCGGTCCCAATTACATCCCGAAGGTGTGTCA
>JAQFXW010005526.1:0-10348 GCA_034693945.1 Dendrobaena attemsi
GGGGCGTGTGTGGAGCAATGGGACAGTCGATGCCTTGCGTCCGAAGGGTTGCGGGTTCGATTCAGACCCGAGCCACCGCGTAGGGACCTTGAGCAAGTCCTTCACCTACAGTTGCTCGTGGCGCTTTAACGTGAACACTCCGACACTCCCTTGAGCTGTAGTCGGGATCGCCTCTTAGTAATAGTGGACTTGAAGGGGCGGTTTAGAAATGCGTAAATAAAATAAAATAAATATGCAGCAGCGACGCTAGAAGGCATTCACACAGGTCTCAGGCAAGAGCGGCTGACACAGAGAACATACGAACCCAGAACGCAAACAGACGTGCAAATTGCAGCAAAGGTCAATTTCTAGAGAGCCACTTATAGTTCAATTTTATCGAAAGTAGCCTATAAGGCTCGTCGACCCTCAAAGGTACAATTCATTCTGGTCAACTCTGATTCGCTAAATATTAATTTCCTAATGCATCAAAAACAAATTTAATGATTTAGGAGCAGGAACAAAAACCAAAGCAACCAATTCACACGTCATCACCTATAATTACACAACTACAATGCATCCGAGCTGAAATTCACATTTTAGAAACCTGAATTTAAATAATGTGATTCACAGAACTGCTGCATCAGGTTTACTTCAAATGCAACACACAACTGGCAAAAATGTCTATACAGCAGCAGCAGCAGCACACAACAAGTAGAGAGATTCATCAAAGGACCGTGCATGTTGAAGCTGTCCGCTGCCACGTCATCCAATTGCCTAAAAATATTCCCAGTCTCAACAGACTGTACTAGCTTCATAGCTCATACCATACACGAAAATACCGGCGTACAACACCAAAAATACAAAAAGATATCAACAATACATCTCTAAATCTCCGTTGGAAACACTACAAAGAACACTATCGAGTGGTACACTGTACAGAAAACCAAAACCACAAAACATTTGCGGCAACACGACGCTCGAACAAGGAAAATGCAAGAATTTTCTGGATGTTTCACAGAAAAACTGCATTGTGAATCCAGCCTAAGTCTCCACAGTTAAAATTAACAAAAGTTCTATAACAAGGGTGATCGCATATATACCAACTACGGCGCTGATGCTAGGTCAGAGTTAGCAAGCCGAAGCGCTTCATTTACTAGGCGACCTGACGTAAGAAGGTTGAGTTTAAATATGGAACTCAACGAGAACATGAGAGCAAAATCATTGAAGAAAAACACTTGATCTGGAAAATTAGAGCAAATACTGAATTAAATGTAAGAAATTATGGCCGACAACTTTGCAGGACAAAATCGTCCTGCAAACATTCCAGTGGTTTGGTTGTGTGAAGAGTGCCTGTCAACTTGGTGCCACATAACGCACCACACAAAGACTAATAGAAACAGAGGAGCAAAGGAACAGTGCGGAAACAATGCTGGATGAAGATTACAAAAGAAGATAAAACCAGAACTAAACATCAGAAGATCGGTTATCCTGATGTGTCCCATTGTGGCCGGCGACATCTCAATTCTGCTGCTCATGGCGACCTGCTAGTTCTACTGCTTGTACTTCCATGTATGGAACACCAGGCTTTTATCCACTATGGAAAGACTGCACCTGGTACCTTCCCTCATCCCTAAAGCGAAGAGCCAACATCTTGGAGAGGCACGAGATCAAGCTAAGATTGGTTGAAAAAATGCAAGATCTAAGAAAAGGTTGAAGAATGGAGATGTGAGATGGTGCAGGATCTAATAAATTATGGCTCAGAGAAGAGGTTCCTGGATTTGAAAAATAATTGTCATCACGAATTGATTATGATGATATAGAATTACCAACTCAACAGAGTTGCCATCGCTGTTTTAACCATTATTTGCACTTTCAACTCATTCCATTCAATCCTACTCTGCCCCAATTTCTCAGCACATTTGAGCAGACAAAAAGAAGCAATAATTATTTATAACTCTATAACTATGAACTTCTTGCAACACCACTCAATTGCTAACAAGTCAAGTAATTACTTCATAAAGACCCAATAACATGAAGGTATGTCTAACATTAAGGTATGTCTTTGACTCTTTTAGTATCTCTATGCGATCACCCTGTCACCAGTAAATTTCAAACAAATAAAAACACAACAATGACAATTGTACGGATTAACACAATCAAAGAAAACAATGTGCTTGAAATTAGAAAACGATATCGTACGTGTGCATTAAAAGATCTATAATACACGACACAACCGATACGCAATACGGTTTGTCTATGATATTTCCTTTACCAGATCCACCCGACTTATCCACATTGCACACCCCAACTGCAAATTCAAGTTTCGTCATATAGACATTAAAAATTTGAAAATGTTGTTTGATTTTCTTATGGATAACCAGTTTAACTGTAAAACACAATTTCCAGAGAGTACGTGATTACTCACATTACAGAAGATTTTGAAACTACACCATATTTTCCAACAAACCCCTTTAAATTACATGAAATTCATAGTGGAATGCTAAAAAATATCTCTTTCGACTAGTCGCATTCCAAAACTGATACAATTTTGTGCTCAAATTCAGACCTTCCTTCAAAATGCAACACAGGATTTGCTTACATTTCATTAAAGCCTAACTTTACTCACTGAATATCTGTTTTAACCACAAAATAGCGAAATATTCATAAATAATTCAACTAAGTCCATAAATACCTAAAAAATGACAAACAACGAGACTATAGAATTGCAACTAATTTAAAGAACATCAAAAAGAAACGCAGTCCAGTGGGGCTTTCAAGACGTGTAACTAAATGAGGTAAAGCAACAAAAGACGCTAATTTAGACGAGCTGCACAAAACGAACTAATATCAAAAACTGATAACGACATTAAATACAAAAGACATGCAAAATTTACCTACTACTAGGCTAGAGAACTTAGAAGCGAGAGAGTCGCAGAATGCAGAAAATGAATCCCCTTCTTTTGCAGATCTCAACAACCAAGTCCATCTCAACAACATGTTCTACACTGCATCAGAATTCATCTTCTCACCTCAATATAGTCACATATTCATTTATATTTTACACATAGTCTCTATAAAACCACGCAACAGCCATTGTGAGCTATTCACCGATATAACACGTATGTTTATATTATGACGTGTACGGTGACAACGCCATTCGCTTGTGAGTCACAATTCAACCACGCAGTAAGTACAAAGAATTAAATCATCCATATCAAGATTTTAATCCGGTTGAACATAACCATAATTACCTTAAATATCTTAGATGAAACAGAGACGAGATTACAATAGTGATATTTGCAACACCGTCAACAGCCAAAATTGGTGCTCCGACATGAGAAACAATTTATTAACATGTGTTTATCAAATACCTCTAGCTCACATGCCACGTGTAATGACAAAACATCGACTGATAGGATCTAAAAATCGTGAAGTTTCCTACATAGTACCTTTACCAGGAGACTTGAACCCATACTCTCGACATTTAAAGGCAGGCATGCACTCTAACCACTCAACTTCCATCTTATATACACTGCAGAATAAAAAAAAGGAGAAATGCCGAAAAAATTGTCATATAAAGACCAGACAATTATTTGTTCAAAGCAGAACGGTCGTGCGAAAGAAATCTCAAATTAGAAACAAAGAATTGTTGCATTGACATCAGACATTTGTTCAAAGGTAGAACTACATAAGAAATTTTGAATTAGAATCAAAGTGAATTTATTAAAGATCAGCCTCTGGTCGACACAGCCACGTAACAAAAAACGAACTCTATACAGGCAGTTAATAATTGAAACTGGCTTTGCGAGTCTAGTATTGAAACCCTGCGATTGCTCTTACATGAAAACGACATGACAAAACAACCACCAAATTGAGCAGTTGAAAAACTTATAAATTTAATTTTCTTTTAAAAAACAAACCCAATCACTTTGAAAAGAACTTTTTGTGTTCCCTTGGTTAAGTCACAAAATAAGACCATCCTGATTTTTGCTTAAATAAATTCATTAGCAGAAGCATTTTTATCATCATAGTATTCACAATAATGCCAATAACACTGATACCATGCTAACAACAGAAATTTTTATCCAACAAGTATCGTATTTCTATGGTTTGCATTTTCTCCAACTCAATATGTAATTTAATAGTTTGGTTAAGGAAATGTAACCCTCCTGTAACGTAATTTGTTACTTTTATTTTCAAGTAATTATCTGATTACATGCCAGAAAAATAAAATTAGAAACAATTTCCTAAAAATGAAGCTCCCGATATCTTTTAAGTTGATCGTATTTGTTTCATATGATGTGGCCTTCGTAAGGAGGACAAAACAGACTCATAATAGCCCTTGGAAATGCTCTAATCCCCATCATTTCAATTGTAGCAATAATAATCTAACATCATTACCAACACACGAAACAGATAAAACTCAACTGGAAAACTGCAGACAACAATTACAACATTCAAAACACCTAACGACTTCATTTTCGCAGATCTTCCTAACGCCGGTAGAGATGGCTTCGAGCGGCAGAATTTCCTAAAGGTCCGTGCGTCTCATGGAAGAGATGCCACGTACAGCTGGTCTTTCGCTGCCATGGCGCATAGCGTCTGGTAGAGGGAGAGCGCGGAAACCGATCCCGATGAGGAAAAGTGAGCAGACGGCACCTCGCTTGATTCGCAGTGCCCCTCCTCGCTGGCCGGCGACGAAACGCCCGAACTGTAACCGTCGTTCTCCGAAAACTCCACGTTATCGACGTCCGGAGACTGAGCACTGGCGTTTGACAAGATCTCAACACCAGACTCCGACTCCGTCACTGCTGGGGAGAAGGCAGTTGCTTCGACATCGGATGGCTCTTCCTCCGACATGCTGCTCTTTGACTCTGACTTTTTCCAAGACGCCCCCTCCTCCTCCTCCTTGCGAATCTCGGCAATACGATTCAGGAAAGCGAAAAGACCTCTCCTTTGGTATTCGTCTGCGCCGCTTTGGACCTGATGAACCGCATTGCACTGGCGAAAGATGAATGGATTGAGCCAGATCGTTTTCGACAGTGGTGAATAGAAGATCACACCACAGCATGTTTCGTATCTGAATGTTAGGAAACATCATCATTATATTATATTATACTGTAACATGGCACGTGGCGTGCTGGTATCAACTACAGAGAACAGAGGCCTTCGTCTGAACTTCTTTGCACAGTAATGAAACTTGAGAAGTGAGAACTTGTAATAGGGCAAGTCAATATATTCATAAGCAATGTCCTGAGACTAATGGATTAGGACTTAATCAAATTCAGGAATTATTAACCCTTTGCATGCCACATTATTTTAGCCTTTTCTTCACCCACAGCCAGATTGTTTTCTGAGTTTTGGTCTATATCCATACGTAATGGTAAAAACATTATAACTCATCACATATCGAAGATAGAGTAAAAGTGTAAACATGAACTTTCTTTATAATTGAACTCTGTATAATTTCCACCCACTGACCCTATCCTCCTTAGCAACCAGTCTCCTTAGCAACCACTCTCCTTAGCAACCATACTGCTTAGCAACCATACTCTCTAGAAAAGAGTCTGAATTGTGTTTATACATATTATTTTTTACAAGATATTGTTGGTGAATACACCCTCAATCTCCTTCCACTGACCCCATCCTCCTTAGCAACCAGTCTCCTTAGCAACCACTCTCCTTAGCAACCATACTGCTGAGCAGCCATTCTCTCTAGAAAAAGTCTGAGTTATGCTTATGCATATTATTTTTTACAAGATATTGTTGGTGAATACACCCACAATTTCCTCCCACTGACCCCATCCTCCTTAGCAACCAATCTCCTTAGCAACCACTCTCCTTAGCAACCATACGTCTAGAAAAAAAAGTACATTTTGAATTTAGGAAATTTTACATTCTGGATTGCGCTTATACATATTATTTTGCAAGGTATTGTTGGTGAATACACCGACAATCTCCTCCCACTGACCCATCCTCCTTAGCAACCATTCTCCTTAGCAACCATTCTCCTTAGCAACCATAATGTCTAAAAAAAAATTTAATTTTTAATTTTTTAAAAATAATTTTTTTTTAAATAAATTTTTCAGGAAATTTTTTTTCACAAATTTTTCAAAATAAATTTGAAATTTGAAAAAAAAAAATTTTTTTGATAAAATATTTTTAATAAAAATGTTTAAAATCACATTTTTTTAAATTACAAAATATTTTTCATGCTATCATAATTACTCTGCGATATCGGACGCTAAGCTAATTGAGCAGTTTCTTTCATAGTCCAACCTTTGGCGCGATTGCTAAAGCCAAAAAGCCGACCAATTGTCTAAGGCAATCGAGGGTGTCCTAATTATACATGTACATATGCAGAATGAACCCACTATTCATCACCTTTAGATCTCAATCTCCATAGCAACCAGACTCAATACCAACCATGCTTGTTAAAAGCCGTTCTTCTTACAAAAACTGCCTCAAGACTTTATCAAATAGATTCCCAAAGGGCTACCATCTTCCTTAGCAACCTTCATTCTTAGCAACCATCACCTTAGCAACCATTATCCCTCACAACCATGGTACAAAACAAAACAACTATTCTGTCTAGCAAATAGCCATAATCCTTTAGCAACTGACCTCTACAGCAGAAGTGCTTCCTAGGCAACCATCCTCCTTAGCAGCTATCATTTTCAGCAACCATAATTTTTAGAAACTATATGCCTTTGCAACCATACTATTTACCAACTATGCTCCTTACCAACAACTATGCTCCTTACCCACCATATTTCTGAACTGCTAATAAATTTCATCCATTTTGACTATTGCATTTGCCAGCTGGAGCATATACAGGCCACAGCATGTCTAAGTTGCCACTGCATCATGAACAAGGTGGTAATATGGTAAATTGGACGGTAGCTCCAGCTTGATATTGGTCTATTCTCATATCAATAGGCTTTAAAGCCAGTTGAGGGTAGGCCTACAAATCAACTGCAAAGGATCCTGCAGGAATCTGCTTGATGCAGGGTGTATTTAGGGAAGTTTTACGGGTTCAACCACCCAAAAACTTTTTCCCAGTGCATTTTAAATTTTTCCTCGTGTATTTTAAATGTAACCCCTCTCCGAAAATATCCCCCAATTGCTTTTTATGTATAGAATAGAAAACAGAAGAAAAGTATAGAAGTAAACATGACAATTGACCCAGAAAAGATGGTGACAAATCGATTTTAGCTCGAAAATCTGAAAATTGTGGTCAATGATTAAAAAACGGTTATCAGCATTTTTGGGTGGAAACCCCACCCCCAAATCCGTTTCTGGCTATGCCTCTGGCTTGATACTATCTTGCTCAAATTAATTAAACAATGCTTCAAAGTAAACCGATTTGCATAATAAGATTCCAGTTTGGGCTTAGGTAATGACGAAACAAGGACATCAACTTTTAGGAGACCTCTGAGACCAATGAACAAAAGCAAAACTCCGCTCAAGACTTTAATAGATAAAGAAGCTTTATGTAGCTTTATCTATTCCGTACTTTAGCTGTAATAAAATAATCTGCAATCAGTTATTTTGTGTTTTCAGTAGAATCTCAGCCGAATTAATCTGAGTTTGAGTTTTTCTTCACGCCATCTAATTTAACCAAAAACCTTTCATTTTCCAAACAACTTGTTTTTTCCAGCTCTGCCTGCAAAGTTACCTAGGTAATTAGCCCACTTCTAAAGATGGTTGTGCCAATCAGGCATTGAATGGCTTTCCCCAAGCCCAAGCCTGGAGAGTAAGCCTGTACTGAGTGGATTGTTGTGTTAAATTAATTTGTTCAACAAGGCATGAACCGTATTGAAGACCTGTCAATCAGTTATAAGGGAAGGGTGACCCATCACTGATTTACGACTCTAGGTTTCAGAAGGGACAGAAGTCTTATAGTAATTATCACAGACACCACTCAGGAAATCAATGAATAGACCTACAAGGGTATTAGGATGATTGGCAATTAAACTAAACAGATATACAGAGGTGTCGTGTCAACAACCCTCCCGCCTACTCTCAGCTGGTGCTGAGAAATCTGTAATAAACTCAGGCTCAACCCTTCCAACCGGGTCCAGGTGGGTGGCATTCACAGACCTATTTATAAGTATCTGTTTCAAAGCCCTCGAAGTCATCTTCTAATTCATAAATTAATCCCTTATTATCGAAAGCACTTGTTAACCGCTTAACCACCACATGCCAGATATTTAGCATCCAGTCGAAAATGCTCGCGCCTTACCACCGAATAAATCCGGCATAAACGCAATGACTCGTGCATAGTGCTGGCGTGTCATATTTCATGCAGTACGGTGCATATTATATTAGCAGAGGATGTCATAGACTATATTTGGGTCAAAATTTATTTTACCTCGGCTACTTCCGGTCTGATGACGCCAAGCAACCATATTGTATAGTAATAATAGGAAATGGCGAAACGCAAGTGTACAAACGAAGAAATTTTACAAAGAATTGTAGGAAGTAATTCAGACAGTTAGCCATTTATATATCTTGCACTTCCTCTACTGGTCGTACAGTGTTCATGGACAACTGGTACTCACTCCAGTTGTCTGTTGTAGGCCTATGACTACTTACACTACACAAGGACAATGGCCTGAGGAACGATACGATTATCCCGGGTACCATTGGATGTTCGCAATGCGAAACCTCAAGTTGGCGATCTTGCTGCATTCTGCTGAGAGCCATTGTTGTGCATGAAGTTTCGCAATAAGAAAGACATTCCTATGCTGACCACGAAGCATGACGAAGCCATGCAAGTGGCGCCTCGTGGTCGGGAACGCCCATCTGCCAGAGAAGTGAGACAATGAGAAGGTTGAAGCTGTTGTTCGACTCACGGAACGGCACTTCCCCAGATCTGCTGCAGCCAACGGACGTGAAGACAAAGCCACAGGCACGCTGTCGTGTATGTTCGAAGAAGGGCCGAAGGCGTGATGTCAAGACGTACTGTGCGAATTGCCCTAGTAAACCCGGATATAAGGCAGACTTATGTGCTGACCCATGTCTTGGACTTTGGCACAGCAAAATCTAATATTGGGAGTAGATCATGATATTTCTTGGTTGAACAATTGAGTAAATATGTGCTGTATGTCAGTTTATGCTTGTTCAGCAAATGTAAGAAAATTAATTACACACAACTAACAGTAAGCCACAAAATGTTGCTATTTTTACTATTAGGGTGCGGCGCCAGGATATTTTGGGTTGCGGCAGTTAATTGATGGTGACTAAGTAGATTGTCTTGCTCAAATCCAACGTCTAATTTAACACTATGGCTTTAAATGTCATTGAACGAAAAGGTTTTAAGTAGTTCTTACCGTAAACGTGGCACGTGGAGTCACCAAAGATTAGCCATCGTCACCTGCTTTAGTGAGGCCACCTACAATGTTGCAATTCTGCACATCCGGCAGCGAGGGGAATTTATCAAATGTCGCTATGCTGCACCTCTGACATGCAAAAGGTTAACGAACTGGATTTGACTTAACTATTTTTGACAAACTAACTGAAAAATATATTTTGACAAACTAACTGAAAAATACTGGTCTGTCCTGTATAGTTACTCAGCCCACCAGAGGTGATAACTTCCTTGACTGGCTTTTGACATTCCTGCCAATCTACACAAATATCAAAGTTGTTAGCTCTACTTAAAGACTGATCATAAAGCCATCATTGCAACTACTTTGCAGAATGTTACTAAACTCAACAAAAATGAAAATGAAGAAAACTTTCAGAAATGAACACCTGACCAAATGCGAACCTTCTCGTCAACTTACAAGACTATGACCCTCAATAACTTCTCAGCCTCGATGACCCTAAAGAAGCATGTAAGCAGTTCTATACAGAAACACTTAGTCGGCTGGATCTTTACTATCCTGAATGAACTGTTACAAAAACTCTAGTGATCCCCCTTACATAGCCCCTGAAATCAACAAATGCTGCGTCTCAAAAACTCTCTAATGCGAAGATATAAAATAGAGAAAGCATCTTCCTTTTCCGCAAAAATCAACCATGCTATATCTAAAGTCATCTCATTAGAACTGAAGAATATAGACCCCCGTAAAGGTGTGAAACCACTCTGGGACAAAGTTAATGCCCTCATTAAAAGAGACCCGGAAAATAATCTACCTACTCACATCTCTGCAACCGACCTGAACTCCCATTACTCATCTATATCTACTGACCCTAATTATGCTCTTCCCAAATTCCGACTCACAGCACACTCTAACCAGCCCTTTATTGAAGAATACCAACTCTTCCACCTGTTAGACAATCTATGTCCCACTTCTACAGGATTTGATAATCTACCCGCTTGGTTCTTAAGACTATCAGCCCCTTACTTCTCCTTACCACT